>PVJL010008609.1:0-21599 GCA_004026885.1 Lyroderma lyra
ACAGTAAATAATCACCACCTTTTAAACAGGCTTTTGCTAAGTTTTTCCAATCATCTGGGCACATGGTGTAATCTGTATTGATTGCTTCTAAGATAGCCTGAGTATAGGGAGCCGTGGGTCCAAACTGAGCACAAGCCAGTTTTAATTCCTTTAATTTTTTAAAGTCTATGGCCCCATGTAATCGGATGCGGACCTGATTGCCTTGAGCATCAATATGATCTCTTTCAAGTACCGGATACATAGAAAACCCTTCAACTTCCTCCCCTCTGGATCTAGCCTCTTGCAGGGCAATCTGCAAAGGAGTGCATGGGACCGTGCAGCGAGGCACACGGGATGCAGGATACTGCCATCCCAAATCATTCATTTGGCCGGGCCCTGTCTGAGTCAGGGCTATGAGTTTCCTTTCCTGTCCTGTTAAGGTGCAAATAGGCGGCCCTTCATCTAAGGGTCCGTCAAACCCTGCGATCTCTGAGGGAGGTCGCGATGCCCTTTTTGGTTTCTCTTTTTCCCTGTCCCATGATCGCTTCAACTGTTGAAATTGTTCCATTAAATTTTTTATAAGTTGAGCTAAGTCCTGGACAGTTTCTGCCTGAGTATTGGGTTCAGATTTTGCGTCAGCTAACAAGATTAAATCCTCTTCATCATGGTATTTAAAAGCTGCATCCTCTAAATCTTGTTGTTCCCCGGGAGGCAACTCTTCATCTGAATTCTCTTCAGCTTCCTCCATCATGAACAATGGAGGAGCCGAAGGGCTTACTTCCTCTTGTGGTTTTTTATCTGCGCCACATGCGCTTTCCGTTTTTTCTTTAAGTTTCTCTAACTCATGCCGTGGATTTAAGCAATCCTTGATCAAATTCCACAGCGAAAAAGCTTCTACAGGAATTTTTGAAGGTCCGTGGGCTTCATAACGAGCCTGTATTTGTTTTCCTACCTTCCCCCATGTGTCAACATTCACAGACCCTTCCTCGGGGAACCAGGGACACACTTCCTCCACAAAGTCTAAAAATTTTTCTAACTGAGCTGAACTGACCCGGGCTCCTCGAGCCTTTAGCATGTTTTTCAAAACGTGGGCAAAGAGTCGCCTACTCTGACTTGATCCCATGATTTATTACTCCCTACGTTACTCTGCCTGCCCCGTCCAATGCACCTTCAAGAGGTGTGCTTACCTTGTAAGCCTATGCCGCGGTTCCTGGGCAGGGTCCTCTACCGTTCTCCCAAGTTTTCAGGTCCCTGTTTGGGCGCCACTTGCCGGAGCCTGCCGGCAAATCGAATGAGGAACCTGAATGAGGGGGTGAGGATAAGAAAAAACAACAAGAGAAAGATGGGGTAGGGAGGACAGCCCTAAGCAAGACTGTCCCGAATTTATTTTTCTCACTCTTTATAAACAGCTTGAGTACGTGCAGTTAAACAAGGAAAAAATGCATTACCTCAGTGAAAATAAATCTTTAACCTTTACATAGAAACTACAAAATCACTGAAACTCCCAGAAGTAATTATCCCATGATGATAGCCATCAATCCTCTGTGTCCAGGAACTGGCCATTCTCACCACATACCTCAATAACTTGTAAGCACCCTCCAGGTGCAGGCAGAGACAATGCCTCAGGAGCAAAAACAGGTTAAGCATTAACTGAGCCAGTCTGTAAGGCTCTGAATTAGCTGTAACCATGGCTCCCCACATGTGGTCACCTGTAAAATATCACAGGTAGAATTGGGGCACAGTAAACTTTTCATGCAGCTAGCCAAGCTCAGGTAAGCTTGTTTTACAAGATCATGCTCACTGTAGACAGAGCTGTAGCCATATGAGTTCTTTTATTTGTAGCTAACTAAGCTCAGCTAAACTTGGTGCCTGCTAGCCCCCTCAAGTTTATTTGTATTACCACTTTTGCTGTCTAATCACTATCATCTGCATAAATTCACAGTTCCTTCTTGAGAACATGTGAGACACATAAAAACAATCACTATAGAGGATTTCATTAAACATCTAACTTTATTTCAACTTTCAAATGAAATTAAAACCTGACACTATTACTTTGAAGAATCAAATTTCTATAAAATAAGTGTGTCTTCTTTTAGAATTTTCCTAAGAAAAAGCAAAAGAAAAATCAGGATTTACCAAGCAAAGGCCTAACAGAAGTTTGAGTAGAAGTGTTGAGTTAAACAGGTGTTGTGAATTACCACTTTCATTAAAGGACAATCGTTTACACAAGTGGTGTCTAACACTTTGGCTTCCCTGGGCCACATTGGAAATAGAATTGCCTTAAGTAACACATAAAATACACTAGCAGTAACAATAGCTCATAAGGTATAACAAAAAAATTCCACAAAATATTACATTTTAAGTATTTTTATTGGGCTACATTCATATCCATGCTGGGCCACAGGTTGGTCAGGCCTGCCTTATATGAAGCTCGATGGATATTTTACTTCTAAAACATTGGAAGAAAATTTTTTAAATTCATTTTTATTGTTAGACTTATTGGGGTGACATCTGTTAGCAAGGATAAGATAGGATTCATGAATACAGTTCTACCGTGCATTGTCAACTTATTGTATATTAAGTTCACCACCCAGTGTGAGTTCTCTTTCCATCACTTTATATTTAGCTAACAATCCGTCCTCCCACAACCCCTCCACTTTTTACCCTCCCTAACCCACTTAATGCCAAATAAACATTGAAGTATTGATTATGACCATGGGTTTGTTGTTTGTTTGTTCATTTCTTATATCTTTGTTACTTTCAGTTTTATATTCTGCACATGAATGAAGTCATACAGTTCTTTTTTTTTCTGTCTACCTTATTTCACTAAGTATGATGATGTTCAGGTCCATCCATTGTGTTGCAAATGGCACTATTTCATCTTTTCTTAAACCTGAGTAATATTCCATTGTGAATATGTACCAAAGCTTCTTTATCCATTCATCTGTCTCAGGGCATTTTGGTTATTTTCATGTTAGGTGCACTGTGAACAGCGCTGCAATGAACATTTGGTTACATAAGGCTTTGTGGACAAAGGTTTTCAGGTGTTTTGGATAGACCCCCCAGAAGAGGGATTGCTGGGTCAAATGGTAACTCCATTCCCAGTTTTCTGAGGAAACTCCACCTTGCCTTCCACAGTGGTTGTACCAGATTTCATTCCCACTATCAGTGTACCAGAGTCCCTTTTTCTCCACCATTTGTTATTGCTTGTCTTGTTGATAATAGCCATTCTAACAGGTGTGAGGTGATACCTCATTGTGATTTTGATTTGTATTTCCCTGATAGGTAATGAGGTTGATCAGTTTTTCATGTCTGCTGCCCATCTGTACTTCTTTGTGGGAGAAGTGCCAGTTTAGTTCTTCTGCCCAGATTACAATTGGGTTGTTTATTTTTCTGTTATTAAATCTGATTTGTTCTTTATATATTTTAGATGTTAGACCCTTATCTGATGCGTTATTTGCAAATATTTTCTCCCATTCAATTGGCTGTCTCTTTGTCTTGTTGATGGATCCTTTTCCTGTGCAGAAGCTTTTTAGTTTGATAAAATCCCATTTATTTGGTTTTGCTTTTACTTCCCTTGCCTTTGAGGTCAGGCTCATGAAGTCTACCTTGAGTCCTAGTTCTATAAGTTTAGTACGAATGTTTTCTTCCATACAGTTTACTGCTGCAGGTCTGATATTAATGTCTTTAATCCCTTTTGAGTTAATTTTTGTACATGGAGAGAGTTCACAGCTCAAGTACATATTTTGCACATATTATTCCAGTTTTCCAAGCACAACCTAGTAAAGAGGCTGTTTTTTCCTCATGGTATGTTTTTTGCTCCTTTATCAAGAAATATTTGTCCATAAATTTGTGGGTTTATTTCTGGGTTTTCAGTTCTATTCCATTGGTCTATATTTCTGTTCTTCTGCCAGTACCACGCTGTTTTGACTATTGATGCTTTGTTATAGAAATTAAAGTCTGGGAAAGTAATGCCACCATCCTTACTCTTTTTATGTGCTATTGCTTTGGTAATTCGAGGTCATTTGTGGTTCCATATAAATTTACTAATTCTTTTATCTATTTCATGAAAGTGTGATTGTGGAATTTTCATGGGTATTGCATGAAATATGTAGATTGCTTTAGGCAGCACGTCCATTTTAACAATGTGAAATTTTCCTATCCATGAACAGGGGATATTTTTCCCCCTCTTAAAGTCTGTTTCAATTTCTTTCAAAACTGTCTTATACTTTTCTGTGAATAAGTCTGACACTTTCCTCATTAACTTAATTCTCTGGTATTTCATTCATTTTGTTTTGATAGACAAATGGAATTGATTCCCTCATTTCTTTTTCTGTGGATTTGTTGTTGGTATGTAGGAATGGTGTTGAATTTTTTACATTTATTTTGTATCCTGCGAGTTTACCATATTTGTTTATTGCTTCTAATAGTTTCCTGGTAGAATCTTTGGAATATTTTATATAAGGCTTCATGTTATCAGCAAATAGTTACAATTTGACCGCCTATTTTCAAATTTGGATAACTTTGATTCCTTTCTCTTGCCCGATTGCTGTGGCTAGAAGTTCCATTACTATATTCAATAACAGTGGTGACAGGAGGCATCCCTGTCTTGTTCCTGATATTAAGGGAATGGGCTTCAGCATTTTCCCTATTGAGTATGATGTTAGCCGAGGCCTTGTCATATATGGCCTTTATTATGTTGAGATGCTTTCCTTCTACACCTATTTTATTTAGAGTTTTGAGCATAAATGGATGCTGTGTGTTGTTGAAAGCTTTTTCTGCATCAATGTGAAATGGTCATACTTTCTTTATCTTTGATTTTGTTTTTGTTGTGTATCACATAGATTGATGTTCGTATGTTGAACCCTCCTTGTGCTCCTGGGATGAATCCCACTTGATCTTGCGGTACGATCTTTTAGATACATCGCTATATTCTGTTTGCTAATATTTTGTTTAGAATTTTTCATCTGTGTTCATCAGAGATATTGGTCTCTAGTTTTCTTTTTTGTGTTGTCTTTGCCACTCTTTGGTATTAGAGTAATGTTGGCCTCCTAGAAAGAGTTAGGAAGAATTGCTTGTTCTTTCATTTTTTGGAGGAACCTGAGGAGGATAGGTGTTTATTATTCATTGAATGCTTGGTAAAACTCACTGTTGAAACGATCTGGTCCATGGCATTTGCCTTTAGGGAGATTATGGATAGTCATTTTAATCTCTTCACTGTGAATTGGTCTATTTAGATTATCGAGATCTTCTTGGTTCAATCTAGGTAAGCTATAAGGTTCTAGAAACTTGTCCATTTCTTCTAGGTTGTTAAATTTAGTGGCATAAAGCTCTTCATAAGATTTTCTTATAATCCTATGTATTTCTTAGTATCAGTGGTAATTTCTCCCCTTTCATTTCCAATTTTGGATATTTGTGTCCTTTCTTTTCATCCTCTGATTAGGCTCACCAAGGTTTTGTCAATTTTGTTGACTTTCTCAAAGAAACAGCTCTTTGTAATATTAATTTTTTCTATTGTCCTCCTGTTCTCTAATTGGTATAGCTCTGCTTTAACTTTTATTACTTCTTTTCTTCTGCTGACTTTGGGGTTTGTGTGCTCTTCTATTTCTAGTTCCTTAAGTTGGTATGCTAAGTTGTTTCCTTGTGATTTTTCTTGTTTCTTAAGACAGGCCTGTATTGATATAAATTTCCCTCTTATCACTGCTTTCGCTATGTCCCAATACTTCTGGCATGTTGTGTTTTCTTTGTCAGTAATTTGTATATAGATATTTTTAATCTCATCTTTTATTGTTCTTTTATCCAGTCCTGTTTCAATGATCTGTTCTTAATCTCCATGTATATGTGTTTTTTTCTGCTTTCCTTTTACAGTTGATCTCCAATTTCAAAGCATGGTGGTCTGAGGATACACATGGTATAATGTCAATGTTCTTGAATTTGCTCAGGCTACTTTGTGTCCCAGCATGTGGGATATCTCTGAGAATATTCCATGTGCACTAGAATAGAAGGACTAGTCTCCTTTTGCTGAATGAAGTGTCCTGCAAATATCAATTATTGCCAATTACTGTAAAGTGTCATTCAGTGCTGATGTTTCCTTATCTATTTTCTGTTTGGATGATCTGTCCATGGCTGTTAGTGTGGTGTTTAAGTCTCCCACAATGATTGTGTATTCATCTGTTGCTCCTCTCAAATCTGTTTGTAGTTTCTTTTTCTATTTTGTTGCATCCTGTTTAGGAGCACATATATTAATTAGTGTCAAGTATTATTGTTGTTGTATTGTTCCTTTTATCATTATGTAATGTCCGTCCTTGTCTTTTACTATCCCTTTTAACCTGAAGTTTATTTCATTAGGTATAAGTATGCAACTCCTGCTTTTCTCTGTTTACCATTTGGTTGAAGTATGGTTTCCCATCCTTTCACTCTGAATGTGTGTTTGTCCATATGGCTGAGGTGGGTTTCTTGGAGGCAGCACATAGATAGATTCTGTTTTTAAATCTAGTCTGCTAGTGTGTGTGTTTTTATTGGTGTTTTCAGTCCATTACCATTTAGAGTGATGATCAATATAGGATGATTTCCTGTGACCATTATTGATTTCTTTGCTTGATTTGTTTTATTTTTGTTTCTTTCCTGTTGCCCCAACTCTATTCCATTTTTCCCGGCCTTTTTTTTCAGGTTGTAGAGACTCCTTCAGTATTTCTTGGAGTGCTGGCAAATTCCCTCAGCTTCTGTGTGTCTCAGAAGGTCTTTATTCCACCTTCATATCTGAAAAATAATTTTGCTGGATAAATTATTCTTGGCTCTAAGTTACTCTCTTTTCAGTTTTTGTATATTGGATTCTACCCTCTTCTGGCTTGCTGCATTTCTGCTGAGAAAGATGATGCCATCCTGATGGGTTTTCCTCTAAAAATTATTGTTCTTGTTTCCCTGGCTGCCTTGAGACTTGTCTCTTTCCTTATACCTTTGGATATTTTTATTACCATGTTTCTTGGAGAAGATCTGTTAGTGTCCACGTATCCAGGGGACCTGTTTCCTTCTTGAACTTGGGGTTCCAGATCTTTCCATAGGTTTGGAAAGTTCTCATCTACTATTAGTTTGAGTGTTCTCTCTGTAGAATGCTCTACCCCTTCTTCGATTTCCATTATCCTGATGTGGTTTTGTCTCATGGAGTCAGAAAGTTCTTGCAGAATTCTTTCAATCCTTTTGCTTCTATATTCCCACCCTTCCACTTTCTTAGCTCTTTCCAAGTTCTGATCTTCAATATCACTAATTATTTTCTCCATGTGGTTGGCCCTATTTCCTATGGCAGTATTTTGTTTCTCACTGATTTTATTGTATTATTTATCTGTCACATTTCTATGTCATTCTTCCTTAGGGTTTGAATTTATTTGTTAAATTGTTCCTTTCATTCATGGAGTTTTTGTTTTTTATGTCATTCATCTCCTTATTTATGCTGTTTATCTCAGCCATGGTGCTCTGCCAGTATGTTTTCATTTCTCTCCGAGCCTTTAGAATGGCTAGTTGAAATTCTCTCACGTATTCCAGAAACTCCTTTATCTACGATGCTGTTTTGATAAATTTCCTGATCTTTTTGCGGAGTTTTAGTTTTAAGAAATTCATCCTGTATGCTGGGTTCTTCTTCATTGACATGATGGCGTTATGTTCAGTAGTAGTGCACCAAAGCCCAGATTGGTACTTTTGTGGAGTCTTGGTGTAGGGCAGACATAAGGTGGCACTGAGGGAGCAAGTTTTAGGGAGAGAGGGTTTGTCTATTTCTTATTTCTGGACTCAAGCTACATTTGGATTCAGTGTGCATCTGTCATGGTCCCTTTGCTTCCTGCATTTAGTTGAATGGGGAGGCTGTAGGAAAGGACAGATGACAAGAAAAGGCAGACTGGGACAACTCCCCCTACTGCCCTATGCTGGGCAAATGGGTTATGCGGGCCGAGGCTGCTCCTGCTGGCTGGGGCGAATGCTATAAAAACCGCCTTTCATTCCATGCCTGCTCCAGCGACCAAGTGTTGGGGCAGAGTCTGTGGACTCGAACTGCTTTTAGGAGCCAGAGGCATTCGAGCAGGCATAAACACAAATCCGAAGCTGTTGTTTTGACCCCGCGGTAGAAAGAGAGCTTGTGTGTCTTTGAAGCAGGCGGTATGGGAAATGCAGCCCCATGCAGGAGCCACATGATCAGAGCCAGCAGCAGGCCAACCTTCACAGCGGACAGGAATGGAAGCCACAGTCTAGTTCAGGGTTCGTGCGCTGTCTGCTTGGCAGCCGGCTAGCCTCCGCAGTGGGCCATAACCAGGAACTGCAGGCTGCGAACAGGAACCCCAGGCCTGCGCAGGAGCCGTGCGTGCCTGCGTTGTGTTTCCAAAGAGAGCCTAGTGCCACAAAGTCGTCTCTGCAGTTCAGAGTCCTTGCTCTGCCCTGCTAACACTCAAAAGTTACAGAGGCTGGCTCCAAAGATCTGTCCCCAACATGCCACTCCAAATTCCAGATCCCCAGCACAGCTCCCCAATGACTCCCACTGTTCTGCCACTTGGTTTGGTCTTTTACTCTTGTCACCACTTGTCCTCTCCCCATCCCATGCACTGTACTGCTCCTGGATCGTCATCCATGATCGATTCCAGTTACAATCTGTCTTTGATCCCTCCCCTCTCTCTGACTCGCCCCCTTTTCTCCAATCTTCAGGTGTTTACTTGCAATACATGGATTTCTCATCTGCTGTTTTTGTCACTCAGAGTCTTCTTACTTGGATCCTGGGGGCCGTTCAATTGTGTTTTCTCGGAGAGTCTTTAGGGACCTCCTCTCCAGTCACCATCTTGCCCTCCCACTTCCAAGCATTGAAGAGATTTTTATGAATATCAATAAAATTAAAAGGTTATATTTAATTTGTGGTAGCAGCAACAGTTAGTCATGTAATGTCTTCTCTTCTGGTTATTGGATGCCCCTGAGTATTGACAGAATGTGAAAAGATCATGAGGGATCTGAAAATCCAAGTTGTAAAATTTTATTCAAAGAGAGAAGTATGGGCATGGCAGATTAATGTAGCAGGGTCCAAGGCACACAGTTGCCCTGATCTTTGTTTTAGCTCTTCTCATACAGAAAACGTACAGGCAGATTCTTCAATATCAAGATGTGGTCACCTGTAAAAAATCACAGGTAGAATCGGACCACAGAAAACTTTTCATACAGGTAGCCAAGCTCATGTAAGCTTGTTTTCCAAGATCATGCTCACTGTAGACAGAGCTGTAGCCATATGAGTTCTCTTATTTATAGCTAACTAAGCTCAGCTAAACTTGGTTCCTGCTAGCCCCCTCAAGTTTATTTGTATTAACAGTTTTGCTGTCTAATCACTGTCATCTGCACAAATTCACAATTCCTTCTTGAGTACATGTGGGATACATAAAAACAATCACTATGCTGGATTTCATTAAACATCTAACTTTATTTCAACTTTCAAATGAAATTAAAACCTGGCACTATTACTGTGAAGAATCAAATTTCTATAAAATAAGTGTGTCATCTTTTAGAATTTTCCTAAGGAAAAGCAAAAGAAATATCAAGATTTACAAAGCAAAGGACTAACAGAAGTTTGAGTAGAATAGAAGTGTTGAGTTAAACAGGTGATTTGAATTATCACTTTCTCTAAAGGACAATCGTTTACGTGAGTGTTATCTAACACTTTGGCTTCCCTAGGCCACATTGGAATTAGAATTGTCTTGGGTAACACTAAAATCCACTAGTACTAACAGTAGTTCATAAGCTATAACAAAAAAATGCCACAAAATATTACATTTTAAGAATTTGTATTGGGCTACATTCAAAGCCATCCTGGGCCACAGGTTGGTCACGCCTGCCTTATATGAAGCTCATTGGTTATTTTACTTCCAAAACATTGGAAGAAAATTTTTAAAATTCATTTTTATTGTTAGACTTATTGGGGTGACATCTGTTAGCAAGGATAACATCGGTTTCATGCATACAATTCTACAATGCATTGTCAACTTATTGTATAATATGTTCACGACCCAGTGTGAGTTCTCTTTCCATCACCTCATATTTAACTTCCCATCTGTCCTCCTACACCCCTTCCCCTTTTTACCCTCTCTAACCCACTCATTTCCAAATAAACATTGAACTCTTGATTACGTCCATGGCTTTATTGTGTGTTTGTTCATTTCTTATCTCTTTGTTCCTTTCAGTTTTATATTCTGCATATGAGTGAAATCATACCGTTCTTTGTTTTTTCTGTCTCACTTATTTCACTAAGTATGATGATGTTCAGGTCCATCCATTGTGTTGCAAATGACACTATTTCATATTTTCTTTTTTTTTTTTGCCTTTTTTTTTGTTGTATGTGTGTAGCTCTCTAGATGGTTGTCGAACACAGGCCACAGCACTGATAGCACCGGAGCCTTAAGCCACTACACCACCAGAGAACTCCCTCATGTTTTCTTATAGCTGAGTGATATTCCATTGTGTAAATGTATCTCAGCTTCTTTATCCAGTCTTCTGTCGCAGGGCACTTTGGTTGTTTCTATGTTATGTCCACTGTGATCAGCGGTGCCATGAACATTGGGATACATATGTCTTTGTGGACAAAGGTTTTCAGGTTTCTGGGTAGACCCCCAGATGAGGGATTGCTGGGTCAAATGGGAACTCCATTTCCAGTTTTCTGAGGAACCTCCACAATGCCTTCCACAGTGGTTGTACCAGTTTTTATTCCCACCAGCAGTGTACCAGTTTCCCCTTTTCGCCACATACTCTCCAGCACTTGTTTTTTCTTATCTTGTTGATAATAGCCATTCTAACAGGTGTGAGGTGATACCTTATTGTGATTTTGATTTGCATTTCCCTGATAGCTAATGAGGTTGAGCAGTTTTTCTTATGTCAGCTGCCCATCTGTACTTCTTTGTGGGAGTAGTGCCTGATTAGTTCTTCTTCCCAGTTTATATTTTTTTCTTTTTAATTCATTTTTATTATTAGACTTATTGGGTTGATATGTGTTAGCAAGGATTACATAGGTTTTAGACATACAATTCTACAGTGCATTGTCACCTTCACGTATAAGTTCACCACCTAATGTGACTTCTCTGTCGATCACCTTGTATTTAGCTTCCTCCCCTTCCTCTCCCACCCCCTTCCCTTTCTCCCCTCCCTGTCCCACTCATCCCCAAATAAATATTAAACTATTGTTGTGTCCCTCGGTTATTTGTTTGTTCATTTCTTTTCTTTGCTTTCAGTTTTATATTCCACTTATGAAGAAAATCATGCAGTTCTTTGCTTTTTCTGTCTAGCTTATTTCACTTAGCATGATGATCTCCAGGTCCATCCATTTTGTTGCAAATGGCAATATTTCATCTTTTCTTACAGCTGAGTAATATTCCATTGTATATATGTACCACGGCTTCTTTATCCAGTCATCTGTCGCAGGGCACTTTGGTTGTTTCCATGTTATGTCCACTGTAAACAGCGCTGCAATGAACATTGGGGTACATACGTCTTTGCAGACAAAGGTTTTCAAGTTCTTTGGGTAGCTCCCCAGAAGGGGGATTGCTGGGTCAAATGGTAGCTCCATTTCCAATTTTCTGAGGAACCTCCACACTGCCTTCCACAGTGGTTGTACCAGTTTGCATTCCCACCAGCAGTGTACCAGAGTTCCATTTTCTCGACATCCTCTCCAGCACTTGTTAGTCCTTGCCTTGTTGATAATAGCCATTATAACAGGTGCGAGGTGGTATCTCATTGTGCTTTTTTTTAATTCGTTTTTATTGTTAGACTTATTGGGGTGACGTCTGTTAGCAAGGATTACATAGGTTTCAGGCATACAATTCTACAGTGCATTGTCACCTTGTATAATAAGTTCACCACCTAATGTGACTTCTCTTTCCATCAGCTTACATTTAGCTTCCCTCCCTCCTCTGACCAGTTCATAATTGAGTTGTTTGTTCTTGTGTTATTAAGTCTTATTAGTTCTTTATATATTTTAGATATTAGACTCTTATCTGATGCGTTATTTGAAAATATTTTCTCGCATTCAGTTGGCTGTCTCTTTGCCTTGTTGATGGTTTCTTTTCTTGTGCAGAAGCTTTGAGTTTGATAAAATCCCATTCATTTATTTTTGCTTTCACTTCCCTTGCCTTGAGCTCAGGTTCATGAAGTCTTCCTTGAGTCCTAGGTCTATGAGTTTAGTACAAATATTTTCTTCTATAGAGTTTCTTGTTGCAGGTCTGATATGAAGGTCTTTAATCCATTTCGAGTTAATTTTTGTATATGGAGAGAGTTCACAGCTCAAGTTCATTTTTTGCATATATTATTCCAGTTTTCCAGCACCATCTAGTAAAGAGGCTGTCTTTTCCTCATTGTAATTTTATTGCTCCTTTATCAAAAATTATTTGTCCATAAATTTGTAGGTTTATTTCTGGGTTTTCAGTTCCATTCCATTGGTCTATATTTCTGTTCTTCTGCCAGTACCAAGCTCTTTTGACTATTGATGCTTTGTAATATCAATTGAAGTCAGGGAATGTAATGCAACCAGCTTTATTCTTTTTATGTAGTATGCTTTGGCAATTCGAGGTCATTTATGGTTCCATATGAATTTACTAATTCTTTTATCTATGTCATGAAAGTATGACTGTGAAATTTTCATGGGTATTGCATTAAATGTGTAGATTGTTTTAAGCAGAATGTCAATTTTAAAAATGTTAAATTTTCCTATCCATGAACAGGGGATATTTTTCCACCTCTTAACGTCTGTTTCAATTTCTTTCAAAAGTGTCTTATACTTTTCTGTGTATAAGTCTGAAACTTTCTTCTTTAAGTTAAATCTCAGGTATTTCATTCATTTCGTTTTGATAGCAAAGTGAATTTATTCCCTCCTTTCTTTCTCTGTGGATTGGTTGTTTTTATATAGGAATGCTGTTGATTTTTCTATATTTATTTTGTAACCTGCGACTTTATTATATTCGTTTATTGCTTCTAATAGTTTCCTGGTAGAATCTTTGCAATTTTTTATATAAGGCGTCTTGTCGTCGGCAAATAGTGACAATATGACCTCTTCTATCCAAATTTGAATAAATTTGATTCTTTTCTCTTGCCCGATTGCTGTGGCTAGAATTTCCATTACCATATTAAATAACAATGGTGACAGAGGGCATCCCTGTCTTGTTCCTGATTTTAAGGGAATAGGCTTCAGCTTTTCCCCTTTGACTATGATGTTAGCCGAGGCCTTGCCATATGTGGCTTTTATTATGTTGAGATGCTTTCCTTCTATACCTATTTTATTTAGTGTTTTGATCATAAATGGATGATGTGTCTTGTTGAAAGCTTTTTCTGCATCAATGGGGAATGGTCATACTTTCCTTATCTTTGATTTTGTTTATGTGGTGTATCACATAGATTGATTTTCATATGTTCAACCATCCTTGTGCTACTGTGATGGATCCCAATTGATCTTGAGGTATGATCTTTTAGATTAATCGCTATATTCTGTTTGCTAATATTTTGTTTAGAATTTTTCTTCTGTGTTCATCAGTGATATTGGTCTATAGTTTTCTTTCTTTGTACTGTCTTTGCCAGGATTTGGTATTAGAATAATGTTGATCTCATCGAATGAGTTAGGAACTGTTGCTTCTTCTTTAATATTTTGGAGGAGTCTGAGAAGGATAGGTGTTTATTATTGTTTGAATGCTTGGCAAAACTCACTGGTGAAACGATCTGGTCCATGGCTTTTGCTTTTAGGGAGATTATGGATAGTCATTTTAATCTCTTCACTATGAATTGGTCTATTTAGATTATCAAGATCTTCTTGGTTCAATCTGGGTAAGCTATCAGGTTCTAGAAACTTGTCCATTTCTTTTAGGTTGTGAAATTTAGTGGCATAAAGTTATTCATAAGATTTTCTTATAATCCTATGTATTTCTGTGGTATCAGTGGTAATTTCTCCCCTTTCATTTCTAATTTTGAATATTTGTGTCCTTTCTTTTCATCCTTTGATTAGTCTCGCCAAGGTTTTGTTAGTTTTCTTGACTTTCTCAAAGAACCAGCTCTTTGTAATATTCATTTTTTCTATTGTCCTCCTGTTCTCCAATTGGTATAGCTCTGCTTTAATTTTTATTATTTCTTTTCTTCTGCTGACTTTGGGTTTTGTGTGCTCTTCTATTTCTAGTTCTTTAAGATGGTATGTTAAGTTGTTTCCTTTTGATTTTTCTTGTTTCTTAAGACAGGCCTGTATTGATATAAATTTTTCTCCTATCACTGCTTTCGCTGTGTCCCAATAATTCTGGTATGTTGTGATTTCATTGTCAGTTATTTGTATATATTTTATAGTCTCATCTCTTATTGTTCTTTTATCCAGTCCTTTTTAAATGAGCTGTTCTTCATCTCCATGTATATTTGTTTTTTTCTGCTTTCCTTTTACACTTGATCTCCAATTTCAAAGCATGGTAGTCTGAGGATACACATGGTTTAATTTCAAACTTCTTGAATTTTCTGAGACTATTTCTTTGTCTCAACATGTGGGATATCTTTAAGAATGTTCATGTTTACTAGAAAAGAACAAATAGTCTCTTTTTGCTGGATGAAATGTCCTGCAAATATCAATTCTGGCTAATGGCTGTAATGTGTCATTCAGTGCTAATGTTTACTTATTTATTTTCTGTTGGGATGATCTGTCAATGGTTGTTAGTGTGATGTTTAAGTCTCCCACAATGATTGTGTATTCATCAGTTTCTCCTTTTAAATCTGTTATTATATTTCTTGTCTATTTTGCTGCATCCTGTTTAGGAGCATATATATTAATTATTGTCAAGTACCATTGTTGTTGTATTGTGACTTTTATCATTATTTAATGTCCGTCCTTGTCTTTTACTATCCCTTATAACCTGAAGTTTATTTCATTTGGTATAAATATGGCAACTCCTGCAATTCTCTGGTTACGATTTTGTTGAAGTATAGTTTCCCATCCTTTCACTCTGAGTCTGTGTTTGTCCTTATGGCTGAGGTGTGTTTCCTCGAGACAGCACAGAGATTTATTCTGTTTTTTAATCTAGTCTGCTACTGTGTGTCTTTTCGTTGGTGAGTTCAGCCCATTAGCATTTAGAGTGACGATCAATATAGGAGGATTTCCTGTGACCATTCCTTATTTCTTTGTTTGATTTATTTTTTTTCTTTCCCGTTGCTCCAACTTTGTTCCATTGTTCCTGAAGTTTTATTTCAGGTCGTAGAGAATCCTTCAGTATTTCTTGGAGTGCTGGCCTTGTCCTGGCAAATTCCCTCAGCTTCTGTGTGTCTGAGACGGTCTCTATTCCACCTTCCTATCTCAAAAATAATTTTGCTGGATAAATTATCCTTGGCTATAAGTTACTCTTTTTTCAGTTTTGTATATTGGATTCCACCCTCTTCTGGCTTGCTGCATTTCTGCTGAGAAAGATGATGCCATCATGATGTGTTTTACACTAAAATTTATACTTCTTGTTTCCCTGACTGTCTTTAGAATTGACTCTTTCTCTTTAATTTTGGATATCTTTGGTACCACGTGTCTTGGAGAAGATCTGTTAAGGTCCCGGAATCTAGAGGACCTGTTTCCTTTTTGAACTTGCGGTTCCAGATATTTCCTTAGGTTTGGAAAGATTTCATCTACTATTTGTTTGAGTTTGCTCTCTGTAGTATGCTCTACCCCTTCTTAGATTTCTATTATACTGATGTTGTTCTGTCCCATGGAGTCAGATATTTCTTGCAGAATTGTTTCAATCCTTTTGTTTCTATATTCCCTCCCTTCCTCTTTCTTAGCTGTTTCCATGTTCTGATATTCAATATCACAATTATTTCCTCCATGTGGTTGGCCCTGTTTCCTATGGCAGTATTTAGTTTCTCACTTTTTTTATTGTATTATTTATCTCTCACATTTCTATGTCAATCTTCCTTAGGGTTTCAATTTCTTTGTTAAATTATACCTTTTGTTCATGGAGTTATGTTTATGTCATTCATTTCCTTTTTTATGTTGTTTATCTCAGACATAGTGCTCTGCCAGTATGTTTTCATTTGTCTCAGAGACTTTAGAATTGCTACTTGAACTTCTTTGTCACTTATTACAGCAACTTCTAGATCTAAGATGCTGCCTTGATAAATTTCCTGATCTTTTTGAGGAGTTTTAGTTTTAAGGTATTCATCCTGTATCCTGGGTTCTTCGTCAATGACATGAGGGCGTTATGTTCAGTAGTAGTGCACTAAAGCCAAGATTGGTACTTTGGTGGAGTCTTGGTGTAGGGCAGACACAAGGTGGCCCTGTGGGGGTAAAGTTTTGGGAGTTTCTTATTTCTGGTCTCCTGTTACATTTGGAGTCATGGTCCCTTCGCTTCCTCCATTTAGTTGGTAGGGGAGACTGTAGGGAAGGAAAGATGCCAGGAAAAGTTACACTGGGAAGACTCCTCCTTCTGCCCTATGCTGGCGAAGCTGGGTGAATGCGCGCCAAGGCTCCTCCTGCTGGCTGGGGCGAGTGCTATAAAAACCACCTTTCTTTCCAGGCCTGCTGTAGCGACCAAGTGTTGGGGCAGCGTCTGTGGACTTGAACTGCTTTTAGGAGCCAGGGGCATGAGAGCAGGGAGGCACACAATTCCGAAGCTGTTGTTTTGACCCTGCGGTAGAAAGGGAGCTGGATGTCTTTGCAGCGGGCGGTATGGGAACTGCAGCCCCATGCAGGAGCCGTAAAAGCAGCACCAGCAGCAGGTCAGCCTTCACAGCGAGCAGGAATGGAATCAACAGTCTAGTGCTGTGGTCGTGCGCTGTCCGCTTGCCAGGCTGCTAGCCCCTACAGTCGGCCGCAACCAGGAACTGCAGGCTGCAACCAGGATCCCCATGCCTGCACAGGAGCCGTGCGTGCCTGCTTTGTGTTTCCCAAGAAAGCCTAGAGCCACATGTCGTCTCTGCAGTTCACAGTCCTTGCTGTGCCCGGCTAACACTCAAAAGTTACAGAGGCTGGCTCCCAAGCTCTGTCCCCAACTTGCCACTCCATATTCCAGCTCCCCAGACCAGCTCCACAACGACTCCCACTGTTCTGCCACTTTACTAGGGCTTTTCCTCTTGTCACATCTTGTCCTCTATGCCTCCCATGCACTGAACTGCTCCTGGATGGTCACCCACGATCGGGTCCTGTTGCGATCTGTCTTTGATCCCTCCCCTCTCTTCGATTCGCCCCTTTCTCTCCAACCTTCAGGTGTTTACTGGCAATACATGGATTTCTCAGCTGCTGCATTAGTCACTCAGAGTCTTCTTTTGGATCCTGGGTGCCATTCAATTGTGTTTTCTGGGAGACTCTTTAGGGCCCTACTACTCTCCTTTCACCATCTTGGCCTCCAACATCCAAGCATTGAAGAGAATTTTATGAACATCAACCAAATTAAAAGGTTATATTTAATTTGTGGAAACAGCAACAGTTAGTCATGTAATGTCTTCTCTTCTGGTTATTGGATGCCATTGAGTATTGACAGATGTGAAAAGTTCATGAGGGATCTGAAAATCCAAGTTGAAAGTTTTATTCAAAGAGAGAAGTATGGGCATGGCAGATTAACGTAGCAGGGTCCAAGACACTCAGTTGCCCTGAACTTTCGGTTAGCTCTCCTTATACAGAAAATGTACAGGCAGATTCTTTAATATCAAGATGTGGTCACCTGTAAAAAATCATAGGTAGAATCGGCCACAGTAAACATTTCCTTGCAGCTAGCCAAGCTCAGGTAAGGTGGTTTTCCATGATCAGGCTCACTGTAGACAGAGCTGTAGCCATATGAGTTCTTTCATTTTTAGCTAACTAAGCTCAGCTAAACTTGGTTCTTGCTAGCACCCTCAAGCTTATTTGTATTAATTCTTTTGCTGTCTAATCATTATCATTTGCACAAATTCACAGTTCCTTCTTGAGAACATGTGGGACACATAAAAACAATCACTATGCTGGATTTCAATAAACATCTAATTTTATTTCAACTTTCATCTGTAATGAAAATCTGGCACTATTACTGTGAAGAATCAAATTTCAATAAAATAAGTGTGTCAACTTTAAAATTTTCCTAAGAAAAAGCAAAAGAAAAATCAGGATTTACCAAGGAAAGGACTAATAAAACTTTGAGTAGAATAGAAGTGTTGAGTTAAACATGTGTTTTCAATTATCACTTTCACTAAAGGACAATCATTTACTTAAGTGGTATCTAACACTTTGGTGTCCCTGGGACACCTTGGAAATAGAATTGTCTTGGGTAACACATAAAATACAATAGTACTAACAATAGCTCATAAATTATAACAAAAATATGCCACAAAATATTACATTTTAAGTATTTGTATTGGGCTACATTCAAAGCCATCCTGGCCAACAGGTTGGTCAGGCCTGCCTTATATGAAGCTCATTGGATATTTTACTTCTAAAACATTGGAAGAAAATATTTTAAATTCAGTTTTATTGTTAGACTTATTGGGGTGACATCTGTTAGCAAACATAACATAGGTTTCATGCATACAATTCTACAGTGCATTGTCAACTTATTGTATAATAAGTTCACCACCCAGTGTTAATTCTCTTTCCATCACCTTATATTTTAGCTTCACCTCCGTCCTCCCACAACCCCTCCAATTTTTCCCCTCCCTAACCCACTCATTCCAAAATAAGCATTGAACTATTGATTATATCCATATCTTTGTTACTGTCAGTTTTATATTCCACACATGAATGAAGTCATGCAGTTCTTTGTTTTTTCCATCTGTCTTATTTCTCTAAGTATGATGATCTTCAGGTTCATCCATTGTGTTGAAAATGACACAATTTTATCTTTTCTTAAAGCTGAGTAATATTACATGGTGTATATGTACCACAGCTTCTTTATCCAGTCATCTGTCGCAGGGCACTTTGGTTGTTTCCATGTTATGTCCACTGCGAACAGCGCTTCAATTAACTTTGGGGTACATAAGTCTATATGGATAAAGGTTTTCACATGTTTGGAGTAGACCCTCAGAAGAGGGATTGCTGGGTCAAATGGGAACTCCATTCCCAGTTTTCTGAGGAATCTCCACCCTGCCTTCCACCGTGGTTGTACCAGATTTCATTCTCACCAGCAGTGTACCAGAGTCCCTTTTTCTCCACATCCTCTCCAGCATTTGTTATTTCTTGTTTTGTTGATAATAGCCATTCTAACAGGTGTGAGGTGATACCTCATTATGATTTTGATCTGCATTTCCTTGATAGCTAATGAGTTTGAGCAATTTTTCATGTGTCTGCTGGCCATCTGTACTTCTTCGTGGTAGAAATGCCTGTTTAGATCTTCTGCCCAGTTTACATTTGGGTAGTTTGCTTTGTGTCATTAAGCCTTATTAGTTATTTATATATTTTAGATATTAGGCTCTTATCTGATGCATTTTATGCAAATATTTTCTCCTATTCATTTGGCTGCCTCTTTGTCTTGTTGATGGTTTCTTTTCCTTTGCAGAAGCTTTTTAGTTTGATAAAATCCCATTCATTAGTTTTTACTTTTACTTCCCTTGCCTTTGAGGTCAGGCTCATGAAATCTTCCTTGAGTCATATGTCTATACGTTTAGTACCAATGTTTTCTACTATACAGTTTATTGTTACAGGTCTGATATGAAGGTCTTTAATCCATTTCAAGTTAATTTTTGTGTATGGAGAGAGTTCACAGCCCAAGTACATTTTTTGCACATATTATTCCAGTTTTCTCAGCACCACCTAATAAAGAGGCTGTCTTTTCCTCATTGTATGTTTTTTCCTCCTTTATCAAAAAGTATTTCTCCTTAAATTTGTGGGTTCATTTCTGGGTTTTCATTTCTATTCCATTGATCTCTATTTCTGTTCCTCTGCCAGTACCAAGCTGTTTTGACTATTGATGTTTGTAATACAAATTGAAGTCAGGGAATGTAATGCCACCAGCCTTAGTCTTTTAATGTAGTATTGCTTTGGCAATTCGAGGTCATTTGTAGTTCCATATGAATTTACTAATTCTTTTATCTATTTCATGAAAGTGTGATTGTAGAATTTTCATGGGTATTGCATTAAATATGTAGATCGCCTTAGGCAGAATGTCCATTTTAACAATGTTAAATTTTCCTATCCATGAACAGGGGATATTTTTCCACCTCTTAACGTCCATTTCAATTTCTTTCAAAAGTGTCTTATACTTTCTGTATATAAATCTTACACTTTCTTCATTAACTTAAACCTCAGGTATTTCATTCATTTTGTTTTGATAGCAAAGGGAATTGATTCCCTCCTTTCTTTTTCTGTGGATTTGTTGTTTGTATGTAGGAATGCTGTTGATATTTTTACATTAATTTTTTATCCTGCGACTTTACAATATTCATTTATTGCTTCTAATAGTTTCGGGGTAGAATCTTTGGAATTTTTTATATAAGGCGTCATGTCATGGGCAAATAGTGACAATATGACCTCCTCTTTTGTAATTTGGATACCTTTGATTCCTTTCTCTTGCCCGATTCCTGTGGCTAGAAGTTCCATTACTATATTCAATAACAGTGGTGTCGGGGGGCATCGCTCTCTTGTTCCTGATTTTAAGGGAATAGGCTTCAGCTTTTTCCCCATTGAGTATGATATTAGCCGAGGCCTTGCCATATATGGCCTGTATTATGTTGAGATGCTTTCCTTCTATACCTATGTTATTTAGTGTTTTGATCATAAATGGATGCTGTATCTTGTTGAAAGCTTTTGTTACATCAATGGGAAATGGTCATATGTTCTTTACCTTTGATTTTGTTTATGTGGTGTATCACATAGATTGATGTTCGTATGTTGAACCCTCCTTGTGCTCCTGGGATGAATTCCAATTGATCTTGAGGTATGATCTTTTTGATGCATCGCTATATTCTGTTAGCTATTATTTTGTTTAGAAATTTTGCATCTGTGTTCATTAGAGATATTGGTCAATAGTTTTCTTTCTTTGTATTGTCTTTGCCAGGCTTTGGTATTAGAATAATGTTGGCCTCCTAGAAAGAGTTATGAAATATTAATTCTTCTTCAATTTTTTGGAGGAATCTGAGGAGGATAGGTGTTTATTATTCTTTGAATGCTTCGTAAAACTCACTAGTGAAACGATGTGGTCCATGGCTTTCCCTTTAGGGAGATTATGGATAGTCATTTTAATCTCTTCACTATGAATTGGTTTATTTAGATTATCGAGATCTTCTTGGTTCAATCTAGGTAAGCTATAAGATTCTAGACACTTGTCTATTTCTTCTAGGTTGTTAAATTTAGTGGCAAAAAGTTCTTCTTAAGATTTTCTTATAATCCTATCTATTTCTGTGGTATCAGTGATAATTTCTCCCCTTTCATTTCTAATTTTGGATATTTGTGTCCTTTCTTTACATCCTTTGATTAGTCTCGCCAAGGTTTTGTCAATTTTGTTGACTTTCTCAAAGAACCAGCTCTTTGTAATATTCATTTTTTCTATTGACCTCCTGTTCTCTAATTGGTATAGCTCTGCTTTAGTTTTTATTATTTCTTTTCTTCTGCTGCCTTTGGGGTTTGTGTGCTCTTCTATTTCTAGTTCTTTAAGATGGTATGTTAAGTGGTTTCCTTGTGATCTTTCTTTTTCTTAAGACAGGCCTGTAATGAC
>PVJL010008609.1:21699-65229 GCA_004026885.1 Lyroderma lyra
TTTTTTTTTTTTTTTTTTTTTTTTTTTTTTTTTTTTTTTTGCTTTCCTTTTACAGTTGATCTCCAATTTCAAAGCATGGTGGTCTGAGGATACACATGGTATAATTTCAATGTTCTTGAATTTGCTGAGGCTACTTTTGTGTCCCAGTATGTGGGATATCTCTGAGAATGTTCCATGTGCACGAGAAAAGAAAGAATAGTCTAATTTTGCTGGATGAAGAGTCCTGCAAATATCAATTATGGCCAGTTGATGTAATGTGTCATTCAGTGCTGATGTTTCCTTATTTATTTTCTGTTTGGATGATGTGTCCACGGCTGTTAGTGCAGTGTTTAAGTCTCCCACAATCATTGTGTATTCATCAGTTTCTCCTTTCAAATCTGTTAGTAGTTTCTTTGTCTCTTTTGGTGCATCCTGGTTAGGAGCATACATATTAATAAATGTGAAGTATTATTCTTGTTGTATTGTGCCTTTTATCATTATGTAATGTCCGTCCTTTTCTTTTACTATCCCTTTTAACCTGTAGTTACTTTAGTAGGTATATGTATGGCAACAGCTGCTTTTCTCTGGTTACCAGTTGGTTGAAATATTGTATCCCATCCTTTTACTCTGAATCTTTGTTTGTCCTTATGGCTGAGGTGGGTTTCTTGGAGACAGTACATAGATAGATTCTGTTTTTGAACCTAGTCTGCTACTGTGTGTCTTTTGATTGGTGTTTTCGGTCCTTTAACATTTAGAGTGATGATCGATATAGGAGGATTTCCTGTGACCATTATATATTTCTTTGTTTGATTTGTTTTATTTTGTTACTTTCCTGTTGCCACAAATTTGTTCCATTTTTCCAGACGTTTTCTTTCAGGTCGAGGAGACTCCTTCAGTATTTCTTGGAGTGCCGGACTTGTGCTGTCTTTCTCCTGGCAAATTCCCTCAGCTTCTGTGTGTCTGAGAAGGTCTTTATTCCCACTTCATATCTGAAAAATAATTTTGCTGGATAAATTATTCTTGGCTATAAGTTACTCCCTTTTCAATTTTTGTATATTGGATTCCACCCTCGTCTGGCTTGCTGCATTTCTGCTGAGAAATATGATGCCATCCTGGTGGTTTCCCTCTAAAAGTTATAGTTCTTGTTTCCCTGGCTGCCTTGAGGGTTGTGTCTTTTTCTTTAGTTTTGGATATCTTTAGTACCATGTGTCTGGGAGAAGATCTGATGGGTTCCAGGTATCCAGGGGACCTGTTTTCTTCTTGAACTTGGGGTTCCAGATCTTTCCATAGGTTTGGAAAGTTCTCATCTAATATTTGTTTGAGTGTGCTCTCTGTAGAATGCTCTACCCCTTCTTCAATTTCTATTATCCTCATGCTGTTTTGTTTCACGGAGTTAGAAAGTTCTTGCAGAATTCTTTCAATCGTTTTCCTTCTATAGTTCCTCCCTTCAGCTTTCTTAGCTGTTTCCATGTTCTGATATTCAATATCACTAAGTATTTCCCCATGTGGTTGGCCCTGTTTCCTATGGAAGTATTTTTTTTTCTCACTTATTTTATTGTATTATTTATCTCTCACATTTCTATGTCAATCTTCCTTAGGGTTTGGATTTCTGTGTTAAATTGTTCCTTTTGTTCATGGAGGGTTTTTTTTATGTCATTCTTCTCCTTATTTATGCTGTTTATCTCAACCATGGTGCTCTGCCAGTATGTGTACATTTCTCTCCGAGGCTTTAGAATGGCTAGTTGACATTCTCTCACTTATTCCAGAAACTTCTATGGCTAAGATGCTGTCTTGATACATTTCCTGATCTTTTTGAGGAGTTTTAGTTTTAAGGAGTTCATCATTTATGCTGGGTTCTTCCTGATTGACATGAGGGCCTTATGTTCATTAGTAGTGCACCAAAGCCCAGATTAGTACGTTTTCGGAGTCTGGGTGTAGGGCAGACAGAAGGTAGCACTGTGGGGGCAAGATTTGGGAGAGAGGGTTTGTCTATTTCTTATTTCTGGTCTCCGGCTACATTTGGAGTCAGTGTGCATCTGTCATGGTCCCTTCACTTCCTGCATTTAGTTGGTTGGGGAGGCTGTAGGAAATGAAAGATGCCAAGAAAAGGCACACTGGGACAACTCCTCCTTCTGCCCTCAGCTGGGGAAGCTGGGTGATGTGGGCTGAGGCTGCTCCTGCTGACTGGGGCTAATGCTATAAAAACCGCCTTTCTTTCCAGGCCTGCTCCAGCGACCAAGTGTTGGAGCAGAGTCTGTGGACTCGAACTGCTTATAGGAGCCAGGGACATTCTAGAAGGCATACATACAAGTCCGAAGCTGTTGTTTTGACTTTGCGGTAGAAAGGGAGCCAGTTTGTCTTTGCAGCGGGTGGTATGGGAACTGTACCCCCATGCAGGAGCCACAAGAGCCTCACCAGCAGCAGGTTAACCTTCACAGTCGGCAAAAATGGAAGCCGCAGCCTAGTGCAGGGGTCGTGCGCTGTCTGCTTGGAGGCTGCCTAGCCCCCACAGTGGGCTGCAACCAGGAACTGCAGGCTGCGACGAGGAACGCCAGGCCTGCGCAGGAGCCGTGCATGCCTGCGTTTTGTTTCCCAAGAGAGCCTAGAGCCACAAAGTCGTCTCAGCATTTCAGAGTCCATGCTGTGCCCTGCAAACACTCAAAAGTTACAGAGGCCGGCTCCCAAGCTCTGTCCCCAGCTCGTCTCTCCACATTCGAGTTCTCTAGCCCAGCTCCCCCACGACTCCCATGGTTCTTCCACTTTCCTAGGGCTTTTCCTCTTGTCATCGCTTGTCCTCTTCCCATCCCATGCACTGTACTGTTCCTGGATGGTCACCCACCATCGAGTCCTGCTGTGATGTGTCTTTGAACCCTACCCTCTCTCCGACTCGCTCTCTTCTCTCCAACCTTCAGGTGTTTACTTGCAATACATGGATTTCTCAGCTGCAGTTTTTGTCACTCAGAGTCCTATTTCTTGGATCCTGGGGGCTGTTCAATAGTGTTTACTGGGAGAGGATTTCGGGACCTCTTCTCCAGTCACCATCTTGCCCTCCAACCTCCAAGCAATGAAGAGATACTTATGAACATCAACAAAATTAAAGGGTTATATTGAATTTGTGGAAGCAGCAAGAGTTAGTCGTGCAATGTCTTCTCTTCAGGTTATTGGATGCCCCTGACTATTGACAGAATGTGGAAAGTTTATGAGGGATCTGAAAATCCACGTTGGAAAGTTTTATTCAAAGAGAGAAGTATGGGCATGGCAGATTAATGTAGCAGTTTCCAAGCCGCACAATTGTCCTGAACTTTGGGTTAGCTCTTCTTATACAAAAAACGTACAGGCAGATTCTTCAATATCAAAATGTGGTCACCTGTAAAAAATCACAGGTAGAATCGGGCCACAGTAAACTTTTCCTTGCAGCTAGCCAAGCTCAGGTAAGCTTGTTTTTCAAGATCAGGCTCACTGCAGACAGAGCAGTAGCCATATGAGTTCTTTCATTTGTAGCTAACTAAGCTCAGTTAAACGTGGTTCCTCCTAGAACCCTCAAGTTTATTTGTATTAACTCTTTTGCTGTCTAATCACTATCATCTGCATAAATTCAAAGTTCCTTCCTGAGAACATGTGGGACACATAAAAACAATGACTATGCTGGATTTCATTAAACATCTAACTTTATTTCAACTTTCATCTGTAATGAAAACCTGGCACTATTGCTGTGAAGAATCAAATTTCAACAAATTAAGTGTGTCATCTCTTAGAATGTTCCTAAGAAAAACCAAAGAAAAATGAGGACTTACCAAGCAAAGTACTAACAGAACTTTGAGTAGAATAGAAGTGTTGAGTTAAACAGGTGTTTTCAATTCTCACTTTCACTAAAGGACAATCGTTTACGTGAGTGGTATCTAACACTTTGGTTTCCCTGGGCCACATTGGAAATAGAATTGTCTTGTGTAACACATAAGATAGACTAGTACTAACAATAGCTCATAAGCTATAACAAAAAAATGACACAAAATATTACATTTTAAGTATTTGTATTGGGCTACATTCAAAGCCATCCTGGGCCACAGGTTGGTCAGGCCAGCCTTATATGAAGCTCGTTGGATATTTTACTTCTAAAACATTGGAAGGAAACTTTTTAAATTCATTTTTATTGTTAGACTTATTGGGGTGACATCTGTTAGCAAGGATAACATAGATTTCATGCATACAATTCTCCAGTGCATTGTTAACTTATTGTATAATAAGTTCACCACCCAGTGTGAGTTCTCTTTCCATCACCTTATATTTAGCTTCCCCTCCGTCCTCCCACAACCCCCCCCCCTTTTTCCCATCCCTAACCCACTCATTCCAAAATAAGCATTGAATTGTTGATTATGTACATGGGTTGGTTGTTTGTTTGTTCATTTCTTATCTCTTTGTTACTTTCAGTTTTATATTTCGCACATGAAGGAAGTCATACAGTTCTTTGTTTTTTCTGTCTGACTTATTTCAGTAAGTATGATGATCTTCAGGTCCATCCATTGTGTAGCAAATGACACTATTTCATCTTTTCTTAAAGCTGAGTAATATTCCATTCTGTATATGTATCACAGCTTCTTTATCCAGTCATCTGTCGCAGGGCGCTTAGGATGTTTCCATGTTATTTCCACTGTGAACAGCGCTGCAATGAACATTGGGGTGTATAAGTCTTTCTGACAAAGGTTTTCAGGTGTTTTGGGCAGATCCCCAGAAGAGGGGTTGCTGGATCAAATGGTAACTCCATTCCCAGTTTTCTGAGGATCCTCCTCACTGCCTTCCTTAGTGGTTGTACCACTTTTCATTCCCACCAGTAGTGTACCAGAGTCCCTTTTTCTCCACATCCTCTCCAGCATTGGTTATTATTTTCTTCTTGATAATAGACATTCTAACAGGTGTGAGGTGATATCTCATTGTGATTTTGATTTGCATTTCCCTGATAGCTAATGAGTTTGAGCAGTTTTTCATGTGTCTGCTGGCCATCTGTACTTCTTCGTGGGAGAAGTGCCTGTTTAGTTCTTCCCAGCTTACAATTGTGTTGTTTGTTTTTGTGTTATTAAGTCTTATTAGTTCTTTATATATTTTAGATATTACACCCTTATCTGATGTGTTATTTGCAAATATTTTCTCCCATTCAGTTGGCTTTCTCTTTGCCTTGTTGATGGTTTCTTTTCCTGTGCAGAAGCTTTTTAGTTTGATAAAATCCCATTCATTTGTTTTTGCTTTTACTTCCCTTGGCTTTGAAATCAGGCTCATGAAGACTTCCTTGATTCCTAGGTGTATAAGTTTAGTACCAATGTTTTCTTCTATACAGTTTAGTGTTGCAGGTCTGATATGAATGTCTTTAATGCATTTCGAGTTAATTTTTGTATATGGAGAGAGTTCACAGCTCATGTACAATTTTGCACATATTATTCCAGTTTGCCCAGCACAACCTTGTAAAGAGGCTGTCTTTTCCTCTTTGTATGTTTTTTGCTCCTTTATCGAAAATGATTTGTCCTTAAATTTGTGGGTTTATTTCTGGGTTTTCAGTTCTAACCATTGGTCTATATTTCTGTTCTTCTGCCAGTACCAAGCTGTTTTGACTATTGATGCTTTGTAATAGAAATTGAAGTCAGGTAATGCCACGAGCCTTACTCTTTTTATGTAGTATTTCTTTGGCAATTCGAGGTCATTTGTGGTTCCATATAAAATTACTAATTCTTTTATCAATTTCATGAAAGTGTGATTGTGGAATTTTCATGGGTATTGTATGAAATATGTAGATTGCTTTAGGCAGCACGTCCATTTTAACAATGTGAAATTTTCCAGACATTTCCATAGGTTTGGAAAGTTCTCATCTACTATTTGTTTGAGTGTGCTCTCTGTAGAATGCTCTACCCCTTCTTCAATTCCTATTATCCTCATGCTGTTTTGTTTCATGGAGTCAGAAAGGTCTTGCAGAATTCTTTCAATCTTTTCGCTTCTATATTCCCTCCCTTCCGCTTTCTTAGCTGTTTCCATGTTCTGATCTTCAATATCACTATGTATTTCCTCCATCTGGTTGGCCCTGTTTCCTATGGAAGTATTTTGTTTCTCACTTATTTTATTGTATTATTTACTCTCATATTTCTATGTCAATCTTCCTTAGGGTTTGAATTTCTGTGTTAAATTGTTCCTTTTGTTCATGGAGATTTTTTTTATGTCATTCATCTCCTTCTTTATGCTGTTTATCTCAGCCATGGTGCTCTGCCTGTATGTTATCATTTCTCTCAGAGACTTTAGAATGGCTAGTTGAAATTCTCTCACTTATTCCAGAAACTTCTATGGCTAAGATGCTGTCTTGATACATTTCCTGATCTATTTGAGGAATTTTAGTTTTAAGGAATTCATCCTGTATTCTGGGTTCTTCCTGACTGGCATGAGGGCGTTATGTTCAGTAGTAGTGCACCAATTACCAGATTGGTAATTTGTCGGAGTCTGGGTGTAGGGCAGACACATGGTGGCACTGTGGGGGGCTAGTTTTGGGAGAGAGGGCTTGTCTATTTCTTATTTCTGTTCTCCGCCTACATTTGTAGTCAGTGTGCATCAGTCATGGTCCCTTCGCTTCCTGCATTTAGTTGGTTGGGGAGGCTGTAGGAAATCAAAGATGCCAAGAAAAGGCACACTGGGACAACTCCTCCTTCTGCCCTATGCTGGGGAAGCTGCGTGATGCGGACTGAGGCTGCTCCTTCTGACTGGGGCTAATGCTATAAAAACTGCCTTTCTTTCCAGGCCTGCTTCAGGGACCAAGTGTTGGAGCAGAGTCTGTGGACTCACACTTCTTTTAGGAGCCAGGAACATTCGAGAAGGCATACATATAAGTCCGAAGCTGTTGTTTTGACTTTGCGGTAGAAAGGGAGCCAGTTTGTCTTTGCAGCGGGCTGTATGGGAACTGCAGCCCCATTCAGGAGCCACTCGAGCATCACCAGCAGCAGGTCAAACTTCACAGTGGGCAGGAATGGAAGCCGCAGCCTAGTGCAGGGTTCGTGCGTTGTCTGCTTGGCAGCCGGCTAGCCCCCACAGTGGGCCGCAACCATGAACTGCAGGCTGCGACCCGGAATCCCAGGCCTGCGCTTCAGCCATGAGTTCCTGCATTGTATTTCACAGGAGAGACTAGTGCCACAAAGACGTCTCTGCAGTTCAGAGTCTTTGCTCTGCCCTGCTAACACTCAAAAGTTACAGAGGCTGGATCCTAAGCTCTGTCCCCAACTCGCCGCTCCAAATTCCAGTTCCCCAGCCCAGCTCCCCAATGACTCCCACTGTTCTGCCACTTTGCTAGGGATTTTCCTCTTGTCACCCATTGTACTCTCCCCATCCCATGCACTGCCCTGGTCCTGGATGGTCACCCACGATCGAGTCCTGCTGTGATCTGTCTTTGATCACTCCCCTTTCTCCGACTCGCTCCCTTCTCTCCAACCTTCAGGTGTTACATGCAATACATGGATTTCTCAGCAGCTGTTTTTGTCATTCAGAGTCCTCATTCTTGGATCCTGGGGGCCGTTCAATTGTGTTTTCTGGTAGAGGCTGTAGGGACCTCCTCTCCTGTCACCATCTTGCCCTCCAGCCTCCAAGCATTGAAGAGATTTTTATGAACATCCACGAAATTAAAAGGTTATATTGAATTTGTGGAAGCAGCAACTGTTATTCGTGTAATCACTTCTCTTCTGGTTATTGATTGCCCCTGACTATTGACAGAATGTGGAAAGTTCATGAGGGATCTGAAAATCCAAGTTGGAAAGTTTGATTCAAAGAGAGAAGTATGGGCATGGCAGATTAATGTAGCAGGGTCGAAGGCTCACAGTTGCCCTCATCTTTGTGTTAGCTCTTCTTATATAGAAAACATACAGGCAGATTCTTCAATATCAAGATGTGGTCCCCTGTAAAAAATCACAGGTAGAATCGGGACACAGTAAACTTTTCCTTGCAGCTAGCCAAGCTCAAGTAAGCTTGTTTTCCAAGATCAGGCTCACTGTAGACAGAGCAGTAGCCATATGATTTCTTTCATTTGTAGCTAACTAAGCTCCCTTAGTTAAACATGGTTCCTGCTAGCCCCCTCAAGTTTATTTGTATTAAGTCTTTTGCTGTCTAATCCCTATCATCTCCAGAAATTCACAGTTCCTTCTTTATTACATGTGGGGCACATAAAAACAATCACTAGGCTGGATTTCAATAAACATCTAACTTTATTTCAACTTTCAAATGAAATTAAAACCTGGCACTTTTACTGTGAAGAATCAAATTTCTATAAAATAAGTGTGTCATCTTTTAGAATTTTCCTAAGAATAAGCAAAAGAAAAATCAGGATTTACCAAGCAAAAGACTAACAGAACTTTGAGTAGAACAGAAGTGTTGAGTTAAACAGGTGTTTTCAATTCTCACTTTCACTAAAGGACAATCGTTTATGTGAGTGGTATCTAACACTTTGGCTTCCCTGGGCCACATTGGAAATAGAATTGTCTTGGGTAACACATAAGATACACTAGTACTAGCAATAGCTCATAAGCTATAACAAAAAAATGCCTCAAAATATTACATTTTAAGTACATGTATTGGGCTACATTCAAAGCCATCCTGGGCCACAGGTTGGTCAGGCCTGCCTTATATGAAGCTTGTTGGATATTTTACTTCTAAAACATTGGAAGAAAACTTTTTAAATTCATTTTTATTGTTAGACTTATTGGGGTGACATCTGTTAGCAAGGATAACATAGGTTTCATGCATACAATTCTACAGTGCCTTGTCAACTTATTGTACAATATGTTCGCCTACAGTGTAAGTTCTCTTTCTATCACCTTATATTCAGCATCCCCTCCGACCTACCACACCCCGTCCACTTTTTCCCTTCCCTAAACCACTCATTCCAAAATAAGCATTGAACTATTGATTATGTCCTTGGGTTGGTTGTTTATTTGTTCATTTCTTATCTCTTTGTTACTTTCAGTTTTATATTCCGCACATGAATGAAGTCATACAGTTCATTGTTTTTTCTGTCTGACTTATTTCACTAAGTATGATGATCTTCAGGTCCATCCATTGTATAGCAAATGACACTATTTCATCTTTTCTTAAAGCTGAGTAATATTCCATTGTGTATATGTACCACAGCTTCTTTATCCAGTCATCTGTCGCAGGGCACTTTGGTTGTTTCCATGTTATGTGCACTGTGAACAGCGCTGCAATGATCATTGGGGTATATTAGTCTTTGTGACAAAGGTTTTCAGGTCTTTTGGGTCGACCCCCAGAAGTGGGATTGCTGGGTCAAATGGTAACTCCATTCCCAGTTTTCTGAGGAACCTCCACCCTGCCTTCCACAGTGGTTGTACCAGTTTTCATTCCCACCACCAGTGTACCAGAGTCCCTTTTTCTCCACATCCTCTGCAGCATTTGTTTTTCTTTTCTTCTTGATAATAGCCATTCTAACAGGTGTGAGGTGATATCTCATTGTGATTTTGATTTGCATTTCCCTGATAGCTAATGAGTTTGAGCAGTTTAACATGTGTCTGCTGGCCCTCTATACTTCTTCGTTGGAGAAGTGCCTGTTTAGTTCTTCTGCCCAGTTTACAATTACGTTGTTTGTTTTTGTGTTATTAAGTCTTATTAGTTCTTTATATATTTTAGATATTAGACCCTTATCTGATGTGTTATTTGCAAATATTTTCTCCCATTCAGTTGGCTGTCTCTTTGCCTTGTTAATGGTTTCTCTTCCGGTGCAGAAGCTTTTTAGTTTGATAAAATCCCATTCATTTGTTTTTGCTTTTACTTCCCTTGACTTTGAAATCAGGCTCATGAAGTCTTCCCTGAGTCTTAGGTCTATAAGTTTAGTACCAATGCTTTCTTCTATACAGTTTAGTTTTGCAGGTCTGATATGAAGGTCTTTAATCCATTTCGAGTTAATTTTTGTATATGGCATGAGTTCACAGCTCAAGTAGAATTTTGCACATATTATTCCAATTTGCCTGGCACCACCTAGTAAAGAGGCTGTCTTTTCCTCAGTGTATGTTTTTTGCTCCTTTATCGAAAATGATTTGTCCTTAAATTTGTGGGTTTATTTCTGCCTTTTCAGTTCTAATTCATTTGTGTCTATTTGTGTTCTTCTGCCAGAATCAAGCTGTTTTGACTATTGATGCTTTGTAATAGAAATTGAAGTCAGGGAATGTAATGCCACCAGCCTTACTCTTGTAATGTAGTATTTCTTTGGCAATTCGAGGTCATTTGTGGTTCCATATAAATTTACTAATTCTTTTATCAATTTTATGAAAGTGTGATTGTGGAATTTTCATGGGTATTGTATGAAATATGTAGATTGCTTTAGGCAGCACATCCATTTTAACAATGTGAAATTTTCCCTTCCATGAACAGATGATATTTTTCCCCTTTTAAAGTCTGTTTCAATTTCTTTCAAAACTGTCTTATACTTTTCTGTGTATACGTCTGACACTTTCTTCATTAACTTAATTCTCAGGTATTTCATTCATTTTGTTTTGATAGCAAATGGAATTGATTCCCTCATTTCTTTTTTTGTGGATTTGTTGTTTGTATATAGGAATGCTGTTGATTTTTTTACATTAATTTTTTTATCCTGTGACTTTACAATATTCATTTATTGCTTCTAATAGTTTCCTGGTATATTCTTGGAATTTTTTATATAAGGCGTCATGTCATGGGCAAATAGTGACAATATGACCTCCTCTTTTGAAATTTGGATACCCTTGATTCCTTTCTCTTTCCCGATTCCTGTGGCTAGAAGTTCCGTTACTATATTCAATAACAGTGGTGTCAGGGGGCATCCCTGTCTTGTTCGTGATTTTAAGGGAATAGTCTTCAGCTTTTTCCCCATTGAGTATGATATTAGCCGCGGCCTTGCCATATATGGCCTGTATTATGTTGAGATGCTTTCCTTCTATACCTATTTTATTTAGTGTTTTGATCATAAATGGATGCTGTATCTTGTTGAAAGCCTTTGTTGCATCAATGGGAAATGGTCATATGTTCTTTATCTTTGATTTTGTTTATGTGGTGCATCACATAGATTGATGTTCGTATGTTGAACCCTCCTTGTGCTCCTGGGATGAATCCCAATTGATCTGGAGGTATGATCTTTTTGATGCATCGCTATATTCTGTTAGCAATTATTTTGTTTTGAATTTTTGCATCTGTGTTCATCAGAGATATTGGTCAATAGTTTTCTTTCTTTGTATTGTCTTTGTCAGGCTTTGGTATTAGAATAATGTTGGCCTCCTAGAAGGAGTTATGAAGTATTACTTCTTCTTCAATTTTTTGGAGGTGTCTGAGAAGTATAGGTGTTTATTATTCTTTGAATGCTTCGTAAAACTGACTGGTGAAACGATCTGGTCAATGGCTTTTGCCTTCAGGGAGATTATGCATAGTTATTTCAATCTCTTCACTATGATTTGGTCTATTTTGATTATCGAGATCTTGGTTCAATCTAGGTAAGCTATAAGGTTCTAGAAACCTGTCCATTTCTTCTAGGTTGTTAAATTTAGTGGCATAAATTTCTTCATAAGATTTTCTTATAATCCTATATATTTCTGTGGTATCAGTGGTAATTTCTCCCCTTTCATTTCTAATTTTGGTTATATGTGTCCTTTCTTTTCATCCTTCGATTAGACTCGCCAAGATTTTGTCATTTTTGTTGACTTTCTCAAAGAACCCGCTCTTTGTAATATTCATTTTTTCTATTGTCCTCCTGTTCTCTAATTGGTATAGTCTGCTTTAGTTTTTATTATTCCTTTTCTTCTGATGACTTTGGGGTTTGTGTGCTCTTCTATTTCTAGTTCTTTAAGATGGTATGTTAAGTTGTTTCCTAGTGATTTTTCTTGTTTCTTAAGACAGGCCATGATTGATATAAATTTCCATCTTATCACTGCTTTCGCTGTGTCCCAATAATTCTGGTATGTTGTGTTTTCCTTGTCAATAATTTGTATATATTTTTTAATCTCATCTTTAATTGTTCTTTTATCCAGTCCTTTTTCAAGGAGCTGTTCTTTATCTCCATGTATATGTGTTTTTTTCTGCTTTCCTTTTACAGTTGATCTCCAATTTCAAAGCATGGTGGTCTGAGGATACACATGGTATAATTTCAATGTTCTTGAATTTGCTGAGGCTACTTTTTGTCCCATCATGTGGGATATCTCTGAGAATGTTCCATGTGCACTAGAAAGGAAGGAATAGTCTCATTTTGCTGGAATAAGAGTCTTGTAAAGATCAATTATGTCCAATTCCTGCCATGTGTCATTCAGTGCTGATGTATCCTTATTTATTTTCTTTTTGGATGATCTGTCCATGGCTGTTAGTGTGGTGTTTAAGTCTCCGACAACGATTGTGTATTCATCAGTTTCTCCTTTCAAATCTGTTAGTAGTTTCTTTGTCTCTTTTGGAGCATCCTTGTTAGGAGCATACATATTAATAAATGTCATGTATTATTGTTGTTGTATTGTGCCTTTTATCATTATGTAATGTCCGTCCTTGTCTTTTACTATCCCTTTTAACCTGAAGTTTACTTCATTAGGTATAAGTTGGCAACTCCTTCTTTTCTCTGGTTACCAGTTGGTTGAAGTATTGTTTCCCTTCCTTTCACTCTGAATCTGTGTTTGTCCTTATGGCTGAGGTGGGTTTCTTGGAGACAGCACATAGATAGATTCTGTTTTTGAATCTAGTCTTCCACTGTGTGTCTTTTTATTAGTGTTTTCGGTCCATTATCATTTAGAGTGATGATCGCTATAGGAGGATTTCCTGTGACTATTATTTATTTCTTTGTTTATTTTGCTTTATTTTTGTTTCTTTCCTGTTGCCCCAACTTTGTTCAATTTTTCCTGATGTTTTGTTTCAGGTTGATGAGACTCCTTCAGTATTTCTTGGAGTGCTGGCCTTGTGCTGGCCTTGTCCTGGAAAATTCCCTCAGCTTCTGTGTGTCTGAGAAGGTGTTTATTCCACCTTCATATCTGAAAAATAAATTTGCTGGATAAATTATTCTTGGCTATAAGTTACTCCCTTTTCAGTTTTTGTATATTGGATTCTACCCTCGTCTGGCTTGCTGCATTACTGCTGAGAAATATGATGACATCCTGGTGGGTTTTCCTCTAAAAGTCATAGTTCTTGTTTCCTTGGCTGCCTTGAGAGTTGTGTCTTTCTCTTTAGTTTTGCATATCTTTAGTACCATGTGTCTTGGAGAAGTTCTGTTAGGGTCCATGTATCCAGCGGACCTGTTTTCTTCTTGAACTTGGGGTTCCAGATCTTTCCATAGGTTTGGAAAGTTCTCATCTACTATTTGTTTGAGTGTGCTCTCTGTAGAATGCCCTACCCCTTCTTCAATTTCTATTATCCTCATGCTGTTTTGTTTCATGGAGTCAGAAAGGTTTTGCAGAATTCTTTCAATCTTTTCGCTTCTATATTCCCTCCCTTCTGCTTTCTTAGCTGTTTCCATGTTCTGATCTTCAATATCACTATGTATTTCCTCCATGTGGTTGGCCCTGTTTCCTATGGAAGTATTTTATTTCTCACTTATTTTATTGTATTATTTATCTCTCATATTTCTATGTCAATCTTCCTTAGGGTTTGAATTTCTGTTTTAAATTGTTCCTTTGGTTCATGGAGATTTTTTTTTATGTCATTCATCTCCTTATTTATGCTGTTTATCTCAGCCATGGTGCTCTGCCAGTATGTTATCATTTCTCTCAGAGCCTTTAGAATGAGTAGTTGAAATTCTCTCACTTATTCCAGAAACTTCTATGGCTAAGATGCTGTCTTGATACATTTCCTGATCTTTTTGAGGAGTTTTAGTTTTAAGGAATTCATCCTGTATTCTGAGTTCTTCCTGATTGACATGAGGGCGTTATGTTAAATACTAGTGCACCAAATCCCAGATTTGTAATTTGTCAGAGTCTGGGTGTAGGGCAGACACATGTTGGCACTGTGGGGGGCTAGTTTTGGAAGAGAGGCCTTGTCTATTTCTTATTTCTGGTCTCCACCTACATTTCAAGTCAGTGTGCATCAGTCATGGTCCCTTCGCTTCCTGCATTTAGTTGGTTGGGGAGGCTGTAGGAAATGAAAGATGACAAGAAAAGGCACACTGGGACAACTCCTCCTTCTGTCCTATGCTGGGGAAGCTGGGTGATGCGGGCTGAGGCTGCTCTTTCTGACTGGGACTAATGCTATAAAAACTGCCTTTCTTTCCAGGTCTGCTTCAGCGACCAAGTGTTGGAGCAGAGTCTGTGGACTTGAACTGCTTTTAGGAGCCAGTGGCATTCTAGAAGGCAACATACAAGTCCGAAGCTGTGATTTTGACTCTGTGGTAAAAGGGGAGCCAGTTTGTATTTGCAGCGGGGTGTATGGGAAATGCAGCCCCATTCAGGAGCCACACGAGCATCACCAGCAGCAGGTCAAACTTCACAGTGGGCAGGAATGGAAGCCGCAACCTAGTGCAGGGTTCGTGCGCTGTCTGCTTGGCAGCCGGCTAACCCCCACAGTGGGCCGCAACCATGAACTGCAGGCTGCGACCAGGAATCCCAGGCCTGCGCTGGAGCTGTGAGTTCCTGCGTTGTGTATCCCAGGAGAGCCTAGTTCCACAAAGACGTCTCTGCAGTTCAGAGACCTTGCTTTGCCCTGCTAACACTCAAAAGTTACAGAGGCTGGATCCCAAGCTCTGTCCCCAACTCGCCGCTCCAAATTCCATTTCCCCAGCCCAGCTCCCCAACCACTCCCATTGTTCTGCCATTTTGCTAGGGCTTTTCCTCTTGTCACCGCTTGTCCTCTCCACATCCCATGCACTGCACTGCTCCTGAATGGTCACCCACGATCGAGTACTGCTGTGATCTGTCTTTGATCACTCCCCTTTCTCCGACTCGCTCCCTTCTCTCCAACCTTCAGGTGTTTACTTGCAATACATGGATTTCTCAGGTGCTGTGTTTGTCATTCAGGGTCCTCTTTAATCTCTTCTCTATGAAGTGGTCTATTTAGATTATCGAGATCTTGGTTCAATCTAGGTAAGGTATAAGGTTCTAGAAACTTGTCCATTTCTTCTAGGTTGTTAAATTTAGTGGCATAATGTTCTTCATAAGATTTTGTTATAATCCTTTGTATTTCTGTGGTATCAGTGGTAATTCCTCCTCTTTCATTTCTAATATTGGATATTTGTGTTTTTTCTTTTCATCCTTTGATTAGTCTCTCCAAGGTTTTGTCAATTCTGTTGACTTTCTCAAAGAACCAGCTCTTTGTTATATTCATTTTTTTCTATTGTCCTCCTGTTCTCTAATTGGTATAGCTCTGCTTTAGTTTTTATTATTTCTTTAATTCTGCTGCCTTTGGGGTTTGTGTGCTCTTCTATTTCTAGTTCTTTAAGATGGTATGTTAAGTTGATTCTTTGTGATTTTCTTGTTTCTTAAGACAGGCCTGTATTGATATAAATTTCCCTCTTATCACTGCTTTCACTGGATCCCAATATTTCTAGTATGTAGTGTTTTCCTTGTCAGTAATTTGTATATATTTTTTAATCTCATTTTTTATTGATCTTTTATCCAGTCGTTTTTCAATGAGCTGTTCTTAATCTGCATGTATATGGGCTGTTTTTCTGCTTTCCTTTTACACTTGATCTCCAATTTCAAAACATGTTGGTCTGAGGATACACATGGTATAATTTCAATGTTCTTGAATTTGCTGAGGCTACTTTTGTGTCCCAGCATGTGTTATAGCTCTGAGAATTTTCCATGTGCACTAGAAAAGAAGGAATAGTCTCCATTTGCTGGATGAAGAGTCCTGCAAATATCAATTATGGCCAGTTGCTGTAATGTGTCATTCAGTGCTGATGTTTCCTTATTTATTTTCTTTTTGTATGATCTGTTCTCGGCTGTTAGTGGGGTGGTTAAGTCTCCCACAATGATTGTGTATTCATAAGTTTCTCCTTTCAAATCTGTTAGTAAAATCTTTGTCTCTTTTTGTGAATCCTGGTTAGGAGCATATATATTAATAAATGTCAATTATTATTGTTGTTGTATTGTGCCTTTTATCATTATATAATGTCCGTCCTTGTCTTTTACTATCCCTTTTAACCTGAAGTTTATTTCATTAGGTACAAGTATGGCAACTCCTGCTTTTCTCTGATTACCAGTTGGTTGAAGTATTTTTTCCCATCCTTTCACTCTGAATCTTTGTCCTTATGGCTGAGGTGGGTTTCTTGGAGACAGCACATAGATAGATTCTGTTTTTGAATCTATTCTGCTACTGTGTGTCTTTTCATTGGTGTTTTCGGTCCATTAATATTTAGAGTGATGATCGATATAGGAGGATTTCCTGTGACCATTATTTATTTCTTTGGTTGATTTGTTTTATTTTTGTTCTTTCCTGTTGCCCCAACTTTGTTCCATTTTTCCTCATGTTTTATTTCAGATCAAAGAGACTCCTTCAGATTTCTTGTAGTGCTGGCCTTGGCCTGGCAAATTCCTTCAGCTTCTTTGTGTCTGAGAAAGTCTTTATTCCATCTTAATATCTGAAAAATAATTTGGTTGAATAAATTTTTTTTTGGCTATAAGTTACTCTCTTTTCAGTTTTTGTATATTGGATTCCACCCTCTTTGGGCTTGCTGCATTTCTGCTGAGAAAGATGATGCCATCCTCATGGGTTTTCCGCTAAAAGTTATAGTTCTTGTTTCCCAGGCTGACTTTAGAGTTATCTATTTCTTATTAGTTTTGGATATCTTTAGTACCATTTGTCTTGAAGAAGATCTGTTAGGGTCCAGGTATCCAGGGGACCTGTTTTCTTCTTGAACTTGGGGTTCCAGATCTTTCCATAGGTTTGGAAAGTTCTCATCTACTATTTGTTTGAGTGTGCTCTCTGGAGAATGCTCTACCTATTCTTCAATTTCTATTATCCTGATGCTGTTTTGTCTCATGGAGTCAGATAGTTCTTGTAGAATTCTTTCAATCCTTTTGCTTCTATATTCCCTCCCTTCCTCTTTCTTAGCTGTTTCCATGTTCTGATCTTCAAAATCAGTAATTATTTCCTCCATGTGGTTGGCCCTGTTTCCTATGGCAGTATTTTGTTTCTCACTTATTTTATTGTAGTATTTATCTCTCACATTTCTATGTCAATCTTCCTTAGGGTTTGAATTTCTTTGTTAAATTGTTCCTTTTGTTTATGGAGTATTTTTCTTTTTTTATGTCATTCATCTCCTTATTTATGCTGTTTATCTCAGCCATGGTGCTCTGCCAATATGTTTTCATTTCCCTCAGAGCCTTTAGAATGGCTAGTTGAAATTCTCTCACTTATTCCAGGAACTTCTAGATCTAAGATGCTGTCTTGATAAATTTTCTGATATTTTTGAGGAGTTTTAGTTTTAAGGAATTCATCCTGTATGCTGGGTTCTTCCTCATTGACATGAGTGCGTTATGTTCAGTAGTAGTGCACCAAAGCCCAGATTGGTACTTTTGTGGAGTCTTGGTGTAGGGCAGACACAAGGTGGCACTGTGGGTGGCACGTCTATTTCTTATTTCTGGACTCTGGCTACATTTTGGGTTCAGTGTGCATCTGTCATGGTCCCTTCGCTTCCTCCATTTATTTTGTCGGGGAGGATGTAGGAAAGGAAAGATGCCAAGAAAAGGCACACTGGGACTACTCCTCCTTCTGCCCTATGCTGGGGAAGCTTGGTGATGCGAGCCGAGGCTTCTCCTACTGGCTGGGGCGAATGCTATAAAAACCGCCTTTCTTCCCAGGCCTGCTCCAGCGACCAATTGTTGGGGCAGAGTCTATGGACTCGAACTGCTTTTAGGACCCAGGGGCATTGGAGCATGCATACCCACAAGTCCGACGCTGTGGTTTTGACCCCGCTGTAGAAAGGGAGCCTGTTTGTCTTTGCAGTGGGCGGTATGTGAACTGCAGCCCCATTCAAGTGCCACACAGTGGGTAGGAATGGAAGCCGCAGCCTTGTGCAGGAGTCGTGCGCTGTCTGATTATCAGACGGTTAGCCCCCGCAGGGGGCCGCAATCAGGAACTGCAGGATGCGACCAGGAGCCCCAGGCCTGCGCAGGAGCTGTACGTGCCTGCGTTGTGTTTGCCAAGAGAGCCTAGAGCCACAAAGTCGTCTCTGCAGTTCAGAGTCCTTGCTCTGCCTTGCTTACACTTAAAAGCTACAGAGGCTGGCTCCCAAGCTCTATCCCCAAATCGCCACTCCAAATTCCAGTTCCCCAGCCAAGCTCTCCAACGACTCCCACTGTTCTGCCACTTTGCTAGGGATTTTCCTCTTGTCACCGCTTGTCCTCTCCACATCCCATGCACTGCACTGCTCCTGGATGGTCACCCACGATCGAGTCCAGTTGCAATCTGTCTTTGATCCCTCCCCTCTCTCCGACTCGCCCCCTTCTCTCCAAACTTCAGGTGTTTACTTGCAATACATGGATTTATCAGCTGCTGTTTTTGTCACTCAGAGTCCTCTTTCTTGGATCCTGGGGGCCGTTCATTGGTGTTTTCTGGGAGAGGCTTTAGGGACCTCCTCTCCAGTCACCATCTTGCCCTCCAACCTCCAAGCATTGAAAAGATTTTTATGAACATCCACGAAATTAAAAGGTTATATTGAATTTGTGGAAGCAGCAACAGTTATTCGTGTAATGTCCTCTCTTCTGGTTATTGGATGCCCCTGACTATTGACAGAATGTGGAAAGTTCATGAGGGATCTGAAAATCCAAGTTTGAAAATTTTATTCAAAGAGAGAAGTATGGACATAGCAGATTAATGTAGCAGGGTCCAAGGCTCACATTTCCCCTCATTTTTTGTTAGCCCTTCTTATATAGAAAACATACAGGCAGATTCTTCAATATCAAGATGTGGTTACCTGTAAAAAATCACAGGTAGAATCGGGCCGCAGTAAACTTTTCCTTGCAGCTAGCCAAGCTCAGGTAAGCTTGTTTTCCAAGATCAGGCTCACTGCAGACAGAGCAGTAGCCATATGAGTTCTTTCATTTGTAGCTAACTAAGCTCAGTTAAACGTGGTTCCTGCTAGCCCCCTCAAGTTTATTATTATTAACTCTTTTGCTGTCTAATCCCTATTATCTGCACAAATTCACAGTTCCTTCTTGAGAACTTGTGGGACACATAAAAACAATCACTAGGCTGGATTTCATTTAACATCTAAGTTTACTTCAACTTTCATCTGTAATGAAAACCTGGCACTATTACTGTGAAAAACCAAATTTCAATAAAATAAGTGTGTAATTTTTAGAATGTTCCTAAGAAAAAGCCAAAGAAAAATGAGGATTTGCTAAGCAACGGATTAACAGAAATTTGAGTAGAAGTTTTGAGTTAAACAGGTGTTTTCAATTCTCAATTTCACTAAAGGACAATCGTTTCCGTGAGTGGTATGTAACAATTTGGATTCCCTGGGCCACATTCAAAATAGAATTGTTTTGGGTAACACATAAGATACACTAGTACTAACAATAGCTCATAAGCAACAACAAAAAAATGCCACAAAATATTACATTTTAAATATTTGTATTGGAAAACATTGAAAGCCATCATTGACCACAGGTTGGTCAGGCCGGCCTTATATAAGCTCGTTGGATATTTTACATCTAAAACATTGGAAGAAAAGTTTTTCAATTCATTTTTATTGTTAGACTTATTGGGGAGACATCTGTTAGCAAGGATAACATAAGTTTCATGCATACAATTCTACAGTGCATTGTCAACTTATTGTATAATATGTTCACCACCCAGTGTGAGTACTCTTTCCATCACCATATATTTAGCTTCCCCTCCGTCCTCCCACACCCCCTCCCCTTTTTCCCCTCCCTAACCCACTCACTCCAAAATAAGCATTGAACTATTGATTATGTCCATGGTTTGTTTGTTTGTTCATTTCTTATCTCTTTGTTACTTTCAGTTTTATATTCCGCACATGAATGAATCATACAGTTCTTTGTTTTTTCTGTCTGACTTATTTCACTAAGTATGATGATCTTCAGGTCCATCCATTGTGTACCAAATGACACTATTTCATCTTTTTTTAAAGCTGAGTAATATTCCATTGTGTATATGTACCACAACTTCTTTATCCACTCATCTGTCGCAGGGCATTTTGGTTGTTTCCATGTTATGTCCACTGTGAACAGCGCTGCAATGAACATTGGGTTTTATAAGTCTTTGTGACAAAGGTTTTCAGGTGTTTTGTGTAGACCCCCAGAAGAGGGATTGCTGGGTCAAATGTTAACTCCATTCCCAGTTTTCTCAGGAAACTCCACTCTGCCTTCCACAGTGGTTGTACCAGTTTTCATTCCCACCAGCAGTGTAGCAGAGTCCCTTTTTCTCCACTTCCTCTGCAGCATTTGTTATTTCTTTTCTTCTTGAGAATAGCCATTCTAACAGGTGTGAGGTGATACCTCATTGTGATTTTGATTTGCATTTCCCTGATAGCTAATGAGGTTGAGCAGTTTTTCATGTGTCTGCTGGCCATCTGTACTTCTTCGTGGGAGAAGTGCCTGTTTAGTTCTTCTGCCCAGTTTACAATTGGGTTGTTTGTTTTTGTGTTACTAAGTCTTATTCGTTCTTCATATATTTTAGAAATTAGGCCCTTATCTGATGTGTTATTTGCAAATATTTTCTCCCATTCATTTGGCTGTCTCTTTGCCTTGTTGATGCTTTCTTTTCCTGTGCAGAAGCTTTTTAGATTGATAAAATCCCATTCATTTGTTTTTGTATTTACTTCCCTTGACTTTGAAGTCAGGCTCATGAAGTCTATCTTGATTCCTAGGTCTATAAGTTTAGTACAAATGTTTTCTTATATACACTTTAGTGTTGCAGGTCTGATATGAAGGTCTTTAATCCATTTCGAGTTAATTTTTGTATATGGAGAGGGTTCACAGCTCAAGTATAATTTTGCTCATATTATTCCAGTTTGCCCTGCACAACCTAGTAAAGAGGCTGTCTTTTCCTCATTGTATGTTTTTTGCTCCTTTATCGAAAATGATTTGTCCTTAAATTTGTGGGTTTATTTCTCCGTTTTCAGTTCTATTCCATTGGTCTATATTTTTGTTCTTCTGCCAGTACCTAGCTGTTTTGACTATTGATGCTGTGTAATAGAAATCGAAGTCAGGGAATGTCATGCCACCAGGCTTACACTTTTTTTGTAGTATTGTTTTGGCAATTCGAGGTCATTTGTGGTTCCATATAAATTTACTAATTCTTTTATCTATTTCCTGAAAGTGTGATTGTGAAATTTTCATGGGTATTTCATGAAATATGTAGATTGCTTTAGGCAGCATGTCCATTTTAATAAAGTGAAATTTTCCTATCCAAGAATTGGTGATATTTTCCCCCTCTTAAAGTCTGTTTCAATTACTTTCAAAAGTGTCTTAATCTTTTCTGTGTATAATTCTGACACTTTCTTCATTATCTTAATTCTCAGGTGTTTCATTCATTCTGTTTTGATAGCAAATGGAATTGATTACCTCATTTCTTTTTTTGTGGATTTGTTGTTTTTATGTAGGAATGCTGTTGATTTTTTTACATTTATTTTTTATCCTGCGACTTTACTATATTCATTTATTGCTTTTAATACTTTCCTGGTAGAATCTTGGAATTTTTTATATAAGGTGTCATGTCATTGGCAAATAGTGACAATATGACCTCGTCTTTTCAAATTTGGATACCTTTGATTCCTTTCTCTTGCCCGATTCCAGTGGCTAGAAGTTCCATTACTATATTCAATAACAGTGTTGACAGGGGGCATCCCTGTCTTATTCCTGAGTTTAAGGGAATAGGCTTCAGCTTTTTCCCCATTGAGTATGATGTTTGCCGAGGCCTTGTCATATATGGCCTTTATTATGTTGAGATGCTTTCCTTCTATACCTATTTTATTTAGTGTTTTGATCATAAATGGATGCTGTATCCTGTTGAAAGCTTTTTCTGCATCAATGGGAAATGGTCATATTTTCTTTATCTTTGCTTTTTATATGACGTATCACATAGATTGATGTTCGTATGTTGAACCCTCCTTGTGCTCCTGGGATGAATCCCAATTGATCTTGAGGTATGATCTTTTTCATGCATCACTATATTCTGTTACATATTATTTTGTTTCAAATTTTTGCATCTGTGTTCATGAGAGATATTTGTCAATAGTTTTCTTTCTTTGTATTGTCTTTGCCAAGCTTTGGTATTAGAATAATTTTGGCTTCCTAGAATGAGTTATGAAGTATTACTTCTTCTTTAATATTTTGGAGGAGTCTGAGTAAAATAGGTGTTTATTATTCTTTGAATGATTGGTAAAACTCACTGGTGAAACGATCTGGTCCATGGTTTTTGCCTTTAGGTAGATTATGGATAGTCATTTTAATCTCTTCACTATGAATTGGACTATTTTGATTATCGAGATCTTGGTTCAATCTAGGTAAGCTATAACGTTCTAGAAACTTGTCCATTTAGTCTAGGTTGTTAAATTTAGTGGCAAAAAGTTCTTCCAAAATTTTCTTATAATCCTATGTATTTCTGTGGTATCAGTGGTAATTTCTCCCCTTTCATTTCTAATTTTGCATATTTGTGTCCTTTCTTTTCATCTTTGATTAGTCTCACCAAGGTTTTGTCAATTTTCTTGACTTTCTCAAAGAACCAGCTCTTTTTAATATTCATTTTTTTCTATTGTCCTCCTGTTCTCTAATTGGTATAGCTCTGCATTAGTTTTTATTATTTCTTTTCTTCTGCTGAGTTTGGGGTTTGTGTGCTTTTCTATTTCTAGTTCTTTAAGATGGTATGTTAAGTTGTTTCCTTGTGATTTTTCTTGTTTCTTAAGACAGGCATGTATTGATATAAATTTCCCTCTTATCACTACTTTCGCTGTGTCCCAATAATTCTGGTATGTTGTGTTTTCCTTGTCAGTAATTTGTATATATTTTTTAATCTCATCTTTTATTGTTCTTTAATTCAGTCCTTTTTCAATGAGCTGTTCTTCATCTCCATGTATATGTGCTTTTTTCTGCTTTCCTTTTATATTTGATCTCCAATTTCAAAGCAAGGTGATCTGAGGATACACATGGTATAATTTCAATGTTCTTGAATTTGCTGAGGCTAATTTTGTGACCCAGCATGTTGGATATCTCTGAGAATGTTCCATGTGCACTAGAAAAGAAGGAATAGTCTCCTTTTGCTGGATGAAGAGTCCTGCAAATATCAATTATGGCCAGTTGCTGTAATGTGTCATTCAGTGCTGATGTTTCCCTATTTATTTTCTTTTTGGATGATCTGTCCACGGCTGTTAGTGTGGTGTTTAAATCTCCCACAATGATTGTGTATTCATCAGTTTCTCCTTTCATATCTGTTAGTAGTTTCTTTGTCTCTTTTGGTGCATCCTGGTTAGGAGCATTCATATTAATAAATGTCAAGTATTATTGTTGTTGTATTGTGCCTTTTATCATTATGTAATGTCCGTCCTTGTCTTTCACTATCCCTTTTAACCTGAAGTTTATTTCATTAGGTATAAGTATGGCAACTCCTGCTTTTCTCTGGTTACCAGTTGGTTGAAGTATTGTTTCCCATCCTTTCACACTGAATCTGTGTTTGTCCTTATGGCTGAGGTGGGTTTTTTGGAGACAGCACATAGATAGATTCTGTTTTTGAATCTCTTCTGCTACTGTGTGTCTTTTTATTGGTGTTTGCGGTCCATTAATATTTAGAGTGATGATCGATATAGGAGGATTTCCTGTGACCATTATTTAATTCTTTGTTTGATTTTTTTTTTTTTGTTTCTTTCCTGTTGCCCTAGCTTTGTTCCATTTTTCCTCATGTTTTTTTCAGGTCGAAGAGACTCCTTCAGTATTTCTGGGAGTTCTGGCCTTGTGCTGGACTTGTCCTGGCAAATTCCCTCACCTTCTGTGTGTCTGAGACAGTCTTTATTCCACCTTCATATCTGAAAAATAATTTTGCTTGATAAATTATTCTTGGCTATAAGTTATTCCCTTTTCAGTTTTTGTATATTGGATTGTACCCTCGTCTGGCTTGCTGCATTATTGCTGAGAAATATGATGCCATCCTGGTTGGTTTTCCTCTAAAATTTATAGTTCTTGTTTCCCTGGCTGCCTTGAGAGTTTTGTCTTTCACTTTAGTTTGTTTATCTTTAGTATCATGTGTCTTGGAGAAGATCTGTTAGGTTCCAGGTATCCAGGGGACTTGTTTTCTTTTTGAACTTGTGGTTCCTGATCTTTCCATAGGTTTGGAAAGTTCTCATGTACTATTTGTTTGAGTGGGCTCTCTGTAGAATGTTCTACCCTTCTTCAATTTCTATTATCCTCATGGTGTTTTGTTTCATGGAGTCAGAATGTTCTTGCAGAATTCTTTCAATCCTTTCGCTTCTATATTCCCTCCCTTCCGCTTTCTTAGCTGTTTCCATGTTCTGATCTTCAATATCACTATGTATTTCCTCCATGTGGTTGGCCCTGTTTCCTATGGAAATATTTTTTTTCTCACTTATTTTATTGTATTATTTATCTCTCACTTTTCTATGTCAATCTTCCTTAGGGTTTGAGTTTCTCTGTTAAATTATTCCTTTTGTTCATGGAGGGTTTTTTTTTATGTCATTCATCTCCTTATTTATGCTGTTTATCTCAGCCATGGTGCTCTACCTGTATCATTTCATTTCTCTCAGAGCCTTTAGAATGGCTAGTAGAAATTCTCTCACTTATTCTAGGAACTTCTATATCTAAGATGCTGTCTTGATAAATTTCCTGATGTTTTTGAGGAGTTTTAGTTTTAAGGAATTCATCCTATATGCTGTGTACATCCTGATTGACATCAGGGTCTTATGTTCAGCAGTAGTGCACCAAAGCCCAGAATGGTACTTTTTCGGAGTCTGGGTGTAGGGCAGACACAAGGTGGCACTCTGGGGGGGCAAGATTTGGAGAGAGGTTTTGTCTATTTCTTGTTTCTGGTCTCCGGCTACATTTGGAGTCAGTGTGCATCTGTCATGGTCCCTTCGCTTCCTGCATTTAGTTGGTTGGGGAGGCTGTAGGAAAGGAAAGATGCCAAGAAAAGGCACACTGGGAAAACTCCTCCTTCTGCCCTATGCTGGGGAAGCTGGGTGATGCAGGCCGAGAGTGCTCCTGCTGGCTGGGGCTAATGCTATAAAAACCGCCCTTCTTTCCAGGCCTGCTCCAGCGACCAAGTGTTGGAGCAGAGTCTGTGGACTAGAACTGCTTTTAGGAGCCAGGGGTATTCGAGGATGCATACATACAAGTGTGAAGCTGTTGTTTTGACTCCGCGGTTGAAAGGGAGCAAGTTTGTCTTTGCAGAGGGCGATATGGGAACTGCAGAACCATGTAGGAGCCACACGAACATCGCCAACAGCACGTCAACTGTCACATTGGGCAGGAATGGAAGCCGCAGCCTAGTGCAGGGTTCGTGCACTGTTTGCTTCGCAGCTGGCCAGCCCCCACAGTGGGACGCAACCAGGAACTGTGGGCTGTAACCAGGAACCCCAGGCCTGCGCAGGATCCGTGCGTGTCTGCGTTGTGTTTCCTAAGAGAGCCTAGAGCCACAAAGTCGTCTCTGCAGTTCAGAGTCCTTGCTCTGCCCTGCTAACACTCAAAAGTTACAGAGGCTGGGTCCCAAGCTCTTTCCACAACTTGCCGCTCCAAATTCCAGCTCCCCAATTACTCCATCTGTTCTGCCACTTTGCTAGGGCTTTTGCTCTTCTCACTGCTTGTCCTCTCCCCATCCCATGCACTGCACTGCTCCTGGATGGTCACCCACCATGGAGACCTGTTGCGATCTGTGTTTGATCCCTCCACTCTCTCCGAATCGCTCCCTTCTCTCCAACCTTCAGGTGTTTGCTTGCAATACATGGATTTATCAGCTGCTGTTTTTGTCACTCAGAGTCCTCTTTCTTGGATCCTGGGGGCTGTTCAAGTGTGTTTTCTGGGAGAGGTTGTAGGGACCTCCTCTCCAGTCACCATCTTGACCTCCAACCTCCAAGCATTGAATAGATTTTTATGAACATCCACAAAATTAAAAGTTCATATTGAATTTGTGGAAGCAGCAACAGTTAGTCATGTAATGTCTTCACTTCTGGTTATTGGATGCCCTGACTATTGACAGAATGTGGAAAGTTAATGAGGTATCTGAAAATTCAAGTTGGAAAGTTTTATTCAGAAAGAAGTATGGGCATGGCAGATTAATGTAGCATGGTCCAAGGCTCACAGTTGCCCTGAACTTTTGGTTAGCTCTTCTTATACAGATAGTGTACAGGCAGATTCTTCAATATCAAGATGTGGTCACCTGTAAAAAATCACAGGTAGAATCGGGCCACAGTAAACTTTTCTTGCAGCTAGCCAAGGTCTGGTAAGCTTGTTTTCCGAGATCAGGCTCACTGTAGACAGAGCAGTAGCCATATGAGTTATTTCATTTGTAGCTAACTAAGCTCAGTTAAAGTTGGTTCCTGCTAGCCCCCTCAAGTTTATTATTATTAACCCTTTTGCTGTCTAATTAGTATCATCTGCAAAAATTCACAGTTCGTTCTTGAGAACATGTGGGACACATAAAAAGAATCACTATGCTGGATTTCATTTAACATCTAACTTTATTTCAACTTTCATCTGTAATGAAAACCTCGCACGATTACTGTGAAGAATCAAATTTCAATAAAATAAGTGTGTCATCTTTTACAATGTTCCTAAGAAAAAGCAAAAGAAAAATGAGGATTTACCCAGCAAAAGACTAACAGAACTTTGAGTAAAATAGAAGTGTTGGGTTAAACAGGTGTTTTCAATTCTCAGTTTCACTAAAGGGCAATCGTTTACACAAGTAGTATCTAACACTTTGGCTTCACTGGGCCACATTGGAAATAGAATTGTCTTGGGTAATACATAAAATACACTAGTACTTACAATAGCTCATAAGCTGTAACAAAAAATGCCACAAAATATTACATTGTAAGTATTTGTATTGGGCTACAATCAAAGCCATCCTGGGGCACAGGTTGGTCAAGCCTGACTTATATGAAGCTCATTGGATATTTCACTTCTAAAACATTGGATGAAAACTTTTTAAATTCATTTTTATTGTTAGACGTATTGGGGTGACATCTGTTAGCAAGGATAACATAGGTTTCATACATACAATTCTACAGTGCATTGTCAACTTTTTGTATAATAAGTTCACCACCCAGTGTGAGTTCTATTTCCATCACCTTACATTTACCTAACTTTCCGTCCTCCCACACCCCTTCCACTTTTTCCCCTCCCTAACCCACTCATTCCCAAATGAACATTGAACTATTGATTATGACCATGGGTTGGTTGTTTTTTTGTTCATTTCTTATCTCTTTGTTACTTTCAGTTTTATATTCCGCACATGAATGAAGTCATACAGTTCTTTGTTTTTTCTGTCTGACTTATTTCACTAAGTATGATGATGTTCAGATCCATCCATTGTGTTGCAATTGACATTATGTCATCTTTTTGTAAAGCTGAGTAATATTCCATTGTGTATATGTACCACAGCTTCTTTATCCACTCATCTGTTGCAGGCCATTTTGGTTGTTTCCATGTTGTGTCCACTGTGAACAGCGCTGCAATGAACATTGGGGTACATAAGTCTTTGTGGACAACGATTTTCAGGTGTTTTGGGTAGACACCCAGAAGAGTGATTACTGGGTCAAACGGGAAGTCCATTCCCAGTTTTCTGAAAAAACTATACCCTGCCTTCCACAGTGGTTGTACCAGTTTTCATTCCCACCAGCAGTGTACTAGAGTCCCATTTTCTCCACATCCTCTCTAGCATTTGTTATTTCTTGTCTTGTTGATAATAGCCATTCTAACAGGTGTGAGGTGATACCACATTGTGATTTTGATTTCCATTTCCCTGATGAGGTTGAGCAGTTTTTCATATATCTGCTGGCCATCTGAACTTGTCCGTGGGAGAAGTGCCTGTTTAGTTCTTCTTCCCAGTTTACACTTGTGTTGTTTGTTTTTGTGTTATTAAATCTTATTATTTCTTTATATACTTTAGATATTAGACCCTTATCTGATGCGTTATTTGCAAATATTTTCTCCCATTCAATTGGCTGTCTCTTTGCCTTGTTGATGGTTTCTTTTCCTGTGCAGAAGCTTTTTAGTTTGACAAAATCCCATTCATTTGTTTTTGCTTTTACTTCCCTTGCCTTTGAGGTCAGGTTCATGAAGTGTTCCTTGAGTCCTAGGTGTATAAGTTCAATACCAATGTTTTCCTCTATACAGTTTATTGTTGCAGGTCTGATATGAAGGTCTTTAATCCATTTTGAGTTAATTTTTGTACATGGAGAGAGTTCACAGCTCAAGTACATTTTTTTGCACATATAATTCCAGTTTTCCCAGCATCATCTACTAAATAGGCTGTCTTTTCCTCATTGTATGTTTTTTGCTCCTTTATCAAAAATTATTTGTCCATAAATTTGGGGGTTTATTTCTGGGTTTTCAGTTCTATTCCATTTGTCTATGTTTCTGTTCTTCTGCCAGTAATATGGCGGACCAGCCGCCACAAGTCCATCAGTACATGAAGCGTGGAGTGGGAATGAATAAAGAGACACTCACTCCACTGCTGATGTGGTCGGTCTTCAGTGATGCTGCATCCCCGAATTTATTTCCCATCACCAATATATGCAGTTTGAGCACGTGCAGTTTAACAATGAAAATATGTATTACCTCAGTGAAAGTAAATGTTTAACTTTTACATAGAAACTATAAAATCACTGAAACTCCTAAAAGTAATTATCCCATGACAGAATCTACCAATTACCCTGATTGCCATCAATCCTCTGTGTCTGGGAACTGGTCGTTCTCACCACATACCTCAGCAACTTGTAAACACCCTCCAGGTGCAGGCAGAGACAATGCCTTAGGAGTAGAAACAGGTTAAGAATTAACCGAGCCAGTCTGTAAGGCTCTGAATTACCTGTAACTATGGCTCCCCACATCTCCCCCTTTTTTATTTTATAGGAACAAAATCCATCCAGCCAGGATGGCGAGGTGACGTGCCTGTCTTAGGTGTCCCAGGACGCCCGCCTCAACTTACCCGTCTTTGGTACTCATATTCCATCATACAAGCCCTGTCTTAGGTGTTGAAGCGGCTCCCAAGTACTTACCCGTCGTTGACTAACCCGTCCCTTTTTAAGCATAGGGGGGAGAGGTTTGAGGCTTCGCCTTAAGCTCAAGCTGATGGATGTCAGCTCGTAAGTCTAACATCCTGCTGATGAAACATCTAATGAGGATGGGGAGTAGGCACAGAACCAGACAGACACAGAGGCCTAATGCAAGAAATGCCATAACAGAATGGGTAATATGAGGCATAGAGGGAAAACATTCCTAAGAACATCAACAAATTCAGAAGCAGCCTGAGCTGCATCAAAATTCAAGGGTTCAGCTTCTCTCATATTTTGGATTTCATCATGAAGCCGGAGCATGTCTAAAGATAAGTTAGCATCATGCCAGATTCCTTGAGGATGTAAACGAACCCGATTCCAATCATGTTGACTATTATTATATTCTTTAGAAGTAACACATATCCAATGATATTCAGCATGACATACCAAATGAGGTCTGAACTTTACACTTTGAATTTCGTTTCCCAAATATTGAACCATATCATATAAAGCATTCGCTTTTTGTTCTAACTTTTTATCTATGTTTTCTGAGTTCCCAAAGCTAAAGTAACATTTTTAGAAAGAGTATTAACATAATGAGCATTTTGAATAGTCTGAGAAAGAGCCACAGCTGCTGTAGCAGCAGTTGCAATTACAGTAACCAAAGCCATAATTTCTGCAATTAGAAGTCCAATAAGCCGGTTTTGTCTACTCAAAGCATACTCAATTTCTTCAAAGATTTGCAAACTTCTTTCAGCATACCAAGGTCCAGAAATATTAACAGGAAGCATAATAAAAGATGGTTGCTTAAGTATCATAACATGAGTTCCTAATGGTACCCAAGAAATACAATTTGCTAAGTAAGACTTACTACAAGATACATTAAATTGATTTCCTATAAAGTGTACAGTAACATTCCCAATCAAGAGTGCATAAGGGGAAGGAACACAAGCAGATACATGAACAGTTTTAGCAATGGTAGTCCAATCTCTAGTCCCATCTTTCAAGACACTCACATGACTGCAGGGTGTGCCTGATTTACAGAACTCAACCATTTGAACAACCTCATCCATTACTCCCATAAGTCTCCATAGTGAGTTTTGCTGATGTTGCGTGTCAGAATTCCAAAGTCCAGAAGTCAGTCCTCGGGCCCATCCTGACTGTTTGTTTCTCGACCAGTCGATGATGTATCTGCCTGTCCCAGGGATGTGATATCGAACAGGATTATTGCCACGACAATCTCTCCATGGGACAGTCTCAGTGACCAATTTCAGTCTTTTAGTGCAAGATGGATGCGAAGGAGGGACGGGAAAATTAATCTTGCGTCCTCCGGACCAATCGCCTAGCACGTTAAGACGAACAGTCCATCCAACTAAAGAGTCATTAATGTGCATAGTGACAGGAGAACCAAGCAAGCACCCAGATGTTGACATATTTTTTACAATACAAATAGGCAAACTCGTTCCTATACCATTATAAGTGAAATTCTTCTCCAGTTGCTGTTTCATGTGTCCATCAGAGGGCAGTCCTAAGGCATGGGTGTTATTAACATAGACTGGAACCTCAGGACTGTCCCATACAGCGGGGTGGAGGATTGGTGGATCCGGTACGTAGGCCCAATATGTCTCCCCTGGTGCCACCTGGCGCTCTCTGCATTCCGTGGGAAAAGACAAACATGCCCTCATCCCCAAATTAGCACTGGGTCGGGGCCATTCCATGCACCCATGAGTGGATCCTTCCATCCCACCTGAGCATATGTGCTCTGTGTGGTGGGTTGCCAGAACCGCTCCGCTGCAGAGCGTCCATGAGCATCAAATGTCAAAAAATTTAAAATAAAAGGAGTGTGATGTAAACAATTCTGAGGTGACACGGGGTATAACTCCCCCCTTTTTATTTTATTTTTTCTAATTGAGCCTTTAGGGAGCCATGAGCTCTTTCAACAATACCTTGTCCCTGAGGGTTATAAGGAATTCCAGTTTTGTGAACAATGAGAAAAGTAGTACAAAATTTCTGAAATGTCTGACTAGTATAGCCAGACCCATTATCTGTCTTTAAAATTTGAGAAACTCCCGTGGCAGAAAAACATTTTAAGCAGTGCACATTTGTCCACATGTAAAGCACCTTCCTGGAGGGCCAGAAATTCGCCCTCTGGCAGATCTCTGTTGTTGGAAGAACACTTCCTTTACTGTCTTTCCCTGCAAGGCTGCTGCCATAGCTGTACCTTGAATATAGGATGGACCAATGTCTGCGCAGATGCGGACATAATCATTTAGATTGCTCTTTTTTCTATAAGGTCTCAAGGCAGCCTGACAAGCTGAATTAGCATTTTCATATGCTAGCTGTTTTATAAAAGACTGAGTGGCAACCAATGGCCCAAAAATCCACCCTGTGGCTGTGTTGAGGCAAGACACAAATTCCTGAAAAGGCTCATCTGCTCCCTGCCTTATCTGTGAAACATGTTCCTCCTTGCGGGAAGCATCAGGCAACATTCGCCAAGCGTCTTTTGCCGCTGCAGTGGTTTGAGCGTAAACTCCCACTGCAAAGCCCATCTGGTTTCTTAATTCAGCATATATGCCTTCTCCTGCTAGCATGTCAAAAGTAATAGGAATTTACCTTTGGGCATTTTGATTAGCCTTCTTTTTGCAATTTTCACAGAACTCTGATTTCCATAAGACATAGTCGCCCCCGGAAAGGCAAGCATGAACAATATGCTTTCAATCCTCTGCAGGTGTAGCTTCACTAGACAGGGCATCCAAAATTGCCATGGTGAAAGGGGCGATAGGACCGTATTGCGCGCAAACCTCCTTTAATTCCTTCAATTGTTTCCATTGAAATGGCCTCCATTTTCTATCCATGTTCCCTGCCTGGTCAAGCCTTTGAAAGATAGGATATATTCCAAATTGATCCATGGATTCCCCCCCTGCTTGTGAGCTTCTTCACAAGCCATTTGAAGAGGGGAGCGCACAACACAGTCCGACCCTGGCTTAACATAACCTGGCGGAGGCTTAGTAGGCATGTCCCAAACCGGAGGCTGCAGCAGAGGACCCCACATACAGGGCTCCTCAGGAGGTGGTGCAGAGGGATTAACTGTGGGGGGGATCTTTACCCTGAGGATTCCATTGATCTCTAAAAGGAACCTGGGGACCCCGAGGACAATTTCCTCCATCCACAGCAACTTTAAGTTCTATTAACTGTCCCTGAATCTTCTTTAGCTCATCTGCAAAAGAAAGCATAGTGCCTGCATGTTGCCCGCCTCCTTGAGCCATAGCCACCAATGGAGGGTATTTGTCCCTATCATATTTGGCTGCCTCATCCTCTCATTCTTCCCTATCCTGAGGGTCTAAGTCTTCCAGTCCTCAACCGGAGGTTCCTGATAAACAGGCTCTTTGTTAATCTTATAAAGTCCTTCTGTGTGTTTAGCTCCCTCCTCCTCCTCTCTCTCTGCCGGAGAAGGAGCAGGTGGAAGAATTTCCTCATTTCCAGCTTGTTTCACTTTCTCTAATTTGCAGCCCTCATGTTTAAGATCTAAGCAATCCCTGATCAAAGTCCATAACCCGAATGTTTCCACAGGGACCTGCTGAGGTCCGTGGGCAGCATAATAATCTTGTAACTGCTCTCCCACTTTCTCCCAAGTTCCCAGACTGACAGTGCCTTCTTCCGGAAACCATGGACAGACTTCTTTTACAAATTCTAAAACCTTGTCTAGCTGTACTCTGCTCACCCGACTGCCACGGGCGGCAAGCAATTTCATAAGTCCTCTGACATACAGGTCCTTGCTGCTAGCCTGACCCATTTTTCCTGATGTGTCTCACGCACCGAGTATCCAGTGAAATAAGCTCCTCTTCGAGCCGGGCCCTTGCCACGCGGTGTTCCTCACTGTTACCCCCGTATTCAGGTCCCTGTTCGGGCGCCAGGTATGGCGGGCCAGCCACCACAAGTCGATCAGTACCTGAAGGAGGGAGTGGGAATGAATAAAGAGACACTCACACCACTGCTGATGCGGTCGGTCTTCAGTGATGCTGAAGCCCCGAGTTTATTTCCCATCACCAATATATGCAGTTTGAGCACGTGCAGTTTAACAAAGAAAATATGCATTACCTCAGCGAAAGTAAATCTTTAACTTTTACATAGAAACTATAAAATCACTGAAACTCCTAAAAGTAATTATCCCATGACAGAATCTACCAATTACCCCGATAGCCATCAATACTCTGTGTCGGGGAACAGGCCCTTCTCACCACGTAACTCAGCAAATTGTAAGCACCATCCAGGAGTAGGCAGAGACAATGCCTTAGGAGCAGAAACAGGTTAAGCATTAACCGAAGCAGTCTGTAAGGCTCTGAATTACCTGTAAATATGTCTCCCCCACAGTACCAAGCTGTTTTGAATAATGATGCTTTGTAATAGAAATTGAAGTCAGGGAATGCAATGCCACCAGCCTTACGTTTTTTATGTAGTATTGATTTGGCAATTCGAGGTAATTTGTGGTTCCATATAAATTTACTAATGCTTTTACCTATTTCATGAAAGTGTGAGAGTGGAATTTTCATGGGTATTGCATGAAATATGTAGATGGCTTTAGGCAGCACGTCCATTTTAACAATGTGAAATTTTCCTATCCATGAACCGGGGATATTTTTCCCCCTCTTAAAGTCTGTTTCAATTTCTTTCAAAAGTGTCTTAATCTTTTCTGTGTATAAATCTGACACTTTCCTCATTAACTTAATTCTCAGGTATTTCATTCATTTTGTTCTGATAGCAAATGAATTGATTCCCTCCTTTCTTTTTCTGTGGATGTGTTTTTGGTATATAGGAATGCTGATGAATTTTTTACATTTATTTTGTATCCTGCGAGTTTACTATATTCGTTTATTGCTTCTAACAGTTTCCTGGTAGAATCTTTGGAATTTTTTATATAAGGCGTCATGTCATCAGCAAATAGCAACAATTTGACCTCCTCTTTTCAAATTTGGATAAATTTGATTCCTTTCTCTTGCCCGATTGCTGTGGCTAGAAGTTCCATTACTATATTCAATAACAGTGGTGACAGGGGGCATCCCTGTCTTGTTCCTGATTTTAAGGGAATAGGCTTCAGCTGTTTTCCCCATTGAGTATGATGTTAGCCGAGGCCTTGTCATATATGGCCTTTATTATGTTGAGATGTTTTCCTTCTATACCTATATTGTTTAGTGTTTTGATCATAAATGGATGCTGTATCTTGTTGAAAGCTTTTGTTGCATCAATGGGAAATGGTCATACGTTCTTTATCTTTGATTTTGTTTGTGTGGTGAATCAGGTAGATTGATTTTCATATGTTGAACCCTCCTTGTGCTCCTGGAATGAATCCCACTTGATCTTGATGTATGATCTTTTTGCTGCATCACTTTATTGAGTTTGCTAATATTTTGTTTACAAGTTTTGCATTTGTGTTCATCAGAGATATTGGTCTATAGATTTCTTTTTTGTGTTGTCTTTGCCACTCTTTGGTATTAGAGTAATGTTGGCCACCTAGAACGATTTAGGAAGTATGGCTTCGACTTTCATTTTTTGGAGGAGGCTGAGGAGGATAGGTGTTTATTATTCTTTGAAAGCTTGGTAAAACTCACTGGTGAAACGATCTGGTCCATGGCTTTTGCCTTTAGGGAGATTATGGATAGTCATTTTAATCTCTTCACTACGAATTGGTCTATGTAGATTTTCGAGATCTTCTTGGTTCAATCTAGGTAAGCTATAAGGTTCTAGAAACTTGTCCATTAATTCTAGGTTGTTAAATTTAGTGGCATAAAGTTCTTCATAAGATTTTCTTATAATCCTATGTATTTCTGTGGTATCAGTGGTAATTTCTCCCCTTTCATTTCTAATTTTGGATATTTGGGTCCTTAATTTTCATCCTTTGATTAGTCTCGCCAAGGTTTTGTCAATTTTGTTGACTGTCTCAAAGAACCAGCTCTTTGTAAAATTCATTTTTTCTATTGTCCTCCTGTTTTCTAATTGGTATAGATCTGCTTTAATTTTTATTATTTCTTTCTTCTGCCGACTTTGGGGTTTGTGTGCTCTTCCATTTCTAGTTCTTTAAGATGGTAAGTTAAGTTGTTTCCTTGTGATTTTTCTTTCTTCTTAAGACAGGCCTGTATTAATATAAATTTCCCTCTTTTCACTGCTTTCGCTGTGTCCCCATAATTCTGGTATGTTGTGTTTTCCTTGTCAGTAATTTGTATATATTTTTAATCTCATCTTTTATTGTTCTTTTATCCAGTCCTGTTTCAATGAGCTGTTCCTAATCTCCATGTATATGTGCTTTTTTCTGCTTTCCTTTTACAGTTGATCTCCAATTTCAAAGCATGGTGGTCTGAGGATACACATGGTATAATTTCAATGTTCTTGAATTTGCTGAGGCTACCTTTGTGTCCCAACAGGTCGGATATCTCTGAGAATGTTCCATGTGCACTAGAAAAGAAGGAATAGTCTCCTTTAGCTGGATGAAGTGTCCTGCAAATATCAATTATGGCCAGTTGCTGTAATGTGTCATTCAGTGCTGATGTTTCCTTATTTATTTTCTCTTTCGATGATATGTCCACGGCTGTTAGTGCGGTGTTAAATCTCCCCCAATGATTGTGTATTCATCAGTTTCTCCTTTCAAATCTGTTAATAGTTTCTTTGTCTATTTTGCAGCATTCTGGTTAGGAGCATATATATTAATTAGTGTCAAGTAGTATTGTTGTTGTATTGTGCCTTTTATCATTATGTAATGTCCGTCCTTGTCTTTTACTATCCCTTTTAACCTGAAGTTTACTTCATTAAGTATAAGTGTGGCAACTCCTGCTTTTCTCTGGTTACCATTTCGTTGAAATATTGTTTCCCATCCTTTCACACTGAATCTGTGTTTGTCCTTTTGGCTGAGGTGGGTTTCTTGGAGACAGCACATACATAGTTTCTGTTTTTGAATCTAGTCTTCTACTGTGTCTTTTTATTCGTGTTTTTGTCCATTAACATTTAGAGCGATGATCGATATAGGAGGGTTTCCTGTGAACATTCCATATTTCTTTGTTTGATTTGTTTTATTTTTGTTTCTTTCCTGTTGTCCCATCTTTGTTCCATTTTCCTGACGTTTTGTTTCAGGTCGAAGAGACTCCTTCAGTGTTTCTTGGAGTGCTGGCCTTTTCCTGGCAAATGCCCTCAGCTTCAGTGTGTCTGAGAAAGCCTTTATTCCACCTTCATATCTGAAAAATAATTTTGTTGAATAATTTATTTTTGGCTATAAGTTACTCTCTTTTTAGTTTTTGTATATTGGATTCCACCCTCTTCTGTCTTGCTGCATTTCTGCTGACAAAGATGATGCCATCCTGATGGGTTTTCCTCTAAAAGTTATAGTTATTGTTTCCCTGGCTGAATTTAGAGTTATGTATTTCTTATTAGTTTTGGATATCTTTAGTACCATGTGTCTTGAAGAAGATCTGTTAGGGTCCAGGTATCCATGGGACCTATTTTCTTCTTGAACTTGGGGTTCCAGATCTTTCCATAGGTTTGGAAAGTTCTCTTCTACTATTCGTTTGAGTGTGCTCTCTGTAGAATGCTCTACCCCTTCTTCGATTTCTGGTATCCTGATGCTGTTTTGTCTCATGGAGTCAGAAAGTTTGGGCAGAATTCTTTCAATCCTTTTGCTTCTATACTCCCTCCCTCCCTCTTTCTTAGCTGTTTCCATGTTCTGATCTTCAATATCACTAATTATTTCCTCCATGTGGTTGGCCCTGTTGCCTATGGCAGTATTTTGTTTCTCACTTATTTTATAGTAGTATTTATCTCTCACATTTCTATGTCAATCTTCCTTGGGGTTTAATTTCTTTTTTAAATTGTTCCTTTTGTTCATGGAGTTTTTTCTTTTTTTATGTCATTCATCTCCTTATTTATGCTGTTTATCTCAGCCATGGTGCTCTGCCAGTAAGTTTTCATTTCCCTCAGAGCCTTTAGAATGGCTAGTTGAAATTCTCTCACTTTTTCCAGGAACTTCTAGATCTAAGATGCTGTCTTGATAAATTTTCTGATATTTTTGAGGAGTTTTAGTTTTGAGGAATTCATTCTGTATGCTGGGTTCTTCCTCATTGACATGAGTGCGTTATGTCCTGTCGTAGTGCACCAAAGGCCAGATTGGTACATTTGTGGAGTCTTGGTATAGGGCAGACACAAGGTGGCATTGTGTGGCATTGTGGGTGGCAACTCTATTTCTTATTTCTGGACTCTGGCTATTTGGAGTCAGTGTGCATCTTTCATGGTCCCTTCGCTTCCTGCATTTCGTTGGTTGGGGAGGATGTAGGAATGGAAAGATGCCACGAAAAGGCACACTGGCACTACTCCTCCTTCTGCCCTATGTTGAGGAAGCTGGGTGATGTGGGCCGAGGCTGCTCCTGCTGGATGGGGCGAATGCTATAAAAACCGCCTTTATTTCCAGTCCTGTTCCAGAGACCAAGTGTTGGAGCAGAGTCTGTTGACTCGAACTGCTTTTAGGAGCCAGGGACATTCGAGCATGCATACCCACAAGTCCGAAGCTGTTGTTTTGACCCCGCGGTAGAAAGGGAGCCAGTTTGTCTTTGCAGCGGGCGGTTGGGAAATACAGCCCCATGCAGGAGCCACACGAGCAGCGCCAGCAGCAAGTCAAACTTCACAGCGGGCAGGAATGGAAGCCGCAGCCTTGTGCAGGAGTCGTGCGCTGTCCACTTGGCAGTTGGTTAGCCCCCGCAGTGGGCCGACATCAGGAACAGCAGGCTGCGACCAGGAGCCCCAGGCCTGCTCAGGAACTATGCTTGCCTGAGTTGTGTTTCCCAAGAGAGCCTAGAGACACAAAGTCGTCTCTGCAGTTCAGAGTCCTTGCTCTGCCCTGCTAACACTCAAAAGCTACAGAGGCTGGCTCGCAAGTCCTATCCCCAAATCGCCGCTCCAAATTCCAGGTCCCCAGCCCAGCTCCCCAACGCCTCTCACTGTTCTGCTACATTGCTAGGGATTTTCCTCTTGTCACTGCTTGTCCTCTCCACATCCTATGCACTGCACAGCTCCTGGATGGTCACCCACGATCGAATCCTGTTGCGATCTGTCTTTGATCCCTCCCCTCTCTCCAACTCGCCACCTTCTCTCCCAAAATCAGGTGTTTACTTGCAATACATGGATTTATCAGCTGCTGTTTTTGTCACTCAGAGTCCCCTTTCTTGGATCCTGGGGGCCGTTCAATTGTGTTTTCTGGGAGAGGCTTTTGGAACCTCCTCTCCAGTCACCATCTTGCCTTCCAAACTCCAAGCGTTGAAAAGATTTTTATGAACATCATCAAAATTAAAAGGATATATTTTATTTGTGGAACCAGCAACAGTTAGTCATGTAATGTGTTCTCTTGTGGTTATTGGATGCCCCTGACTATTGACAGAATGTGAAAAGTTCATGAGGGATCTGAAAATCCAAGTTGGGAAGTTTTATTCAAAGAGAGAAGTATCGGCATGGCCGATTAATGTAGCAGGGTCCAAGGCACACAGTTGCCCTGAACTTTGGGGTAGCTCTTCTTATACAGAAAATGTACAGGCAGATTCTTCAATATCAAGATGTGGTCACCTGTAAAAAATCACAAGTAGAATAGGGCCACAGTAAACATTTCCTTGCAGCTACCAAGCTCAGGTAAGCTTGTTTTCGGAGATCATGCTCACTGTAGACAGAGCTGTAGCCATGTGAGTTTTTTATTTGTAGCTAAATAAACTCAGCTAAACCTGGTTCCTGCTAGCCCCCTCAAGTTTATTTGTATTAACACTTTTGCTGTCTAATCATTATCATCTGCACAAATTCACAGTTCCTTCTTGAAAACATGTGGGACACATAAAAACAATCACTATGCTGGATTTCATTAAACATCTAACTTTATTTCAACTTTAAAATGAAATTAAAACCTGGTCTTTTACTGTGAAGAGTCAAATTTCTATAAATTAAGTGTGTCTACTTTTAGAATTTTTCTAAGAAAAAGCAAAAGAAAAATCAGGATTTACGAAGCAAAGGACTAACAGAACTTTGAGTAGAATAGAAGTGTTGAGTTAAATAGGTGTTTTGAATTATCATTTCCACTAAAGGACAATCATTTACATAAGTGGTATCTAACACTTTGGCTTCCCTAGGCCACATTGGAAATAGAATTGTCTTGGGTAACACATAAAATCCACTAGTACTAACAATAGCTCATAAGTTATAACAAAAAATGCCACAAAATATTCCATTTTAAGTATTTGTATTGGGCTACATTCAAAGCCATTCTGGGCCACAGATTGGTCAAGCCTGCATTATATGAAGCTTGTTGGATATTTTACTTCTAAAACATTGGAAGACAATTTTTAAAATTCATTTTTATTGTTAGCCTTATTGGGGTGTCATCTGTTAGCAAGGATAACATAGGGTTCATGCATACAATTCTAAAGTGCACTGTCAACTTATTGTATAATAAGTTCACCACCCAGTGTGAGTTCTCTATCCATCACCTTATATTTAGCTATCCCTCCGTCCTCCCACACCCCTCCCCTTTTTCCCCTCCCTAACCCACTCATTCCCAAAAATACATTGAAGTATTGATTATGACCATGGTTTGGTTGTTTGTTTGTTCATTTCTTATCTCTTTGTTACTTTCAGTTTTATATTCTGCACAAGAATAAAGTCATACAGTTCTTTGTTTTGTCTGTCTGACTTATTTCACTAACTATGATGTTCTTCAGGTCCATCCAGTGTGTTCCAAATGTCACTATTTCATCTTTTCTTAAAGCTGAGTAATATTCCATTGTGTATATGTACCACAGCTCCTTTATCCAGTCATCTGTCGCAGGGCATTTGCGTTGTTTCCATGTTATGTCCACTGTGAACAGCGCTGCAATGAACATTGGGGTACATAAGTCTTTGTGGACAAAGGTTTTCAGGTGTTTTGGGTAGACCCCCAGAAGAGGGATTGCTGGGTCAAATGGGAACTCCATTCCCAGTTTTCTGAGGAACCTCCCCCCAGCCTTCCACAGTGGTTGTACCAGTTTTCATTCCCACCAGCCGTGTTCCAAGACCCTTTTCCTCCACATCCTCTCCAGCATTTGTTATTTCTTGTCTTGTTCATAATAGCCTTTCTAACAGGGGTGAGGTGATAACTCATTGTGATTTTGATTTCCATTTTCCTGATAGCTAATGAGTTTTACCAGTTTTTCATGTGTCTGCTGGCCATCTGTACTTCTTCGTGGGAGTAGTGCCTGTTTAGTCCTTCTGCCCAGTTTACAATTGTGTTGTTTGTTTTTGTGTTATTAAATCTTATTAGTTCTTTATATATTTTAGATATTAGACCGTTATCTGATGCGTAATTTGCATATATTTTCTCCCATTCAATTGGCTGTCTCTTTGCCTTGTTGATGCTTTCTTCTCCTGTGCAGAAGCTTCTTAGTTTCATAAAATCCCATTCATTTGTTTTTGCTTTTACTTCCCTTGCCTTTGAGGTCAGGCTCATGAAGTCTTCCTTGAGTCCTAGTTCTATAAGTTTAGTACCAATATTTTCTTCTATACAGTTTACTGTTGCAGGTCCGATATGAAGGTCTTTAATCCATTTCGAGTTAATTTTTGCATATGGAGAGTGTTTACACCTCAAGTACATTTTTTGCACATATTATTCCAGTTTTCCCAGCACCACTACTAAAGAGGATGTCTTTCCTCATTGTATGATTTTTGCTCCTTTATCGAAAATTATTTGTCCATAAATTTGGGGGTTCATTTCTGGGTTTTCAGTTCTATTCCATTGGTCTATATTTCTATTCTTCTGCCAGTACCAAACTGTTTTGATTATTGATGGTTTGTAATAGAAATTGAAGTCAGGGAATGTAATGCCATCAGCCTTACTCTTTTTATGTAGTATTGCTTTGGCAATTCGAGGTCATTTGTGGTTCCATATAAATTAACTAATTCTTTTATCTATTTCATGAAAGTGTGATTGTGGAATTTTCATGGATATTGCAGGAAACATGTAGATTGCTTTAGGCAGGACGTCCATTTTAACAATGTGTAATTTTCCTATCCATGAACAGGGGATATATTTCCCCCTCTTAAAGTCTGTTTCAATTTCTTTCAAAAGTGTCTTATACATTTCTGTGTATAAGTCTGACACTTTCTTCATTAACTTAATTCTCAATTATTTCATTCATTTTGCTTTGATAGCAAATGGAATTGATTCCCTCATTTCTTTATCTGTGGATTTGTTGTAGGTATATAGGAATGTTGTTGAATTTTTTACATTTATTTTGTATCCTGCAAGTTTACTATATTCATTTATTGCTTTTAATAGTTTCCTGGTAGAATCTTTGGAATTTTTTATATAAGGCGTCATGTCATCGGCAAATAGTGACAATTTGACCTCTGCTTTCCAAATTTGGATAATTTTGATTCCTTTCTCTTGCCTGATTGCTGTTGCTAGAAGTTCCATTACTACATTCAATAACAGTTGTGACAGGGGTCATTCCTGTCTTATTCCTGATTTTAAGGGAATAGGATTCTGCTTTTTCCCCATTGAGTGTGATGTTAGCCGAGGCCTTGTCATATATGGCCTTTATTATGTTGAGATGTTTTACTTCTACACCTATTTTATTTAGTGTTTTGATAATAAATGGATGCTGTATCTTGTTGAAAGCTTTTACTACATGAATGGAAATGGTCATAAGTTCTTTATCTTTGATTTTGTTTGTGTGGTGTATCAGATAGATTGATTTTCGTATGTTGAACCCTCCTTGTGCTCCTGGGATGAATCCCACTTGATCTTGATGTATGATCTTTTTGCTGCATCGCTATATTCTGTTTGCTAATATTTTGTTTAGAATTTTTGCATCTGTGTTCATCAGCGATATTGGTCTATAGTTTTCTTTTTTGTGTTGTCTTTGCCACTCTTTGGTATTAGAGTAATGTTGGCCTCCTAGAACGAGTTAGGAAGTATGGCTTCTTCTTTCATTTCTTGGATTAGGCTGAGGAGGATATGTGTTTATTATTCTTTGAATGCTTGTTAAAACTCACTGGTGAAATGATCTGGTCCATGGCTTTTGCATTTACGGAGATTATGGATAGTCATTTTAATCTCTTCACTATGAATTGGTCTATTTAGATTATTGAGATGTTCTTGGTTCAATCTAGGTAAGCTATAAGGTTCTAGGAACTTGTCCATTTCTTCTAGGTTGTTCAATTTAGTGGCATAAAGTTCTTCATAAGATTTTCTTATAATCCTATGTATATCTGTGGTATCAGTGGTAATTTCTCCCCTTTCATTTCTAATTTTGGATATTTGTGTCCTTTCTTTTCATCGTTTGATTAGTCTCGCCAAGATTTTGTCAATTTTGTTGACTTTCTCAAAGATCCAGCTCTTTGTAATATTCATTTTTTCTATTGTCCTCCTGTTTTCTAATTGGTATAGCACTGCTTTAATTTTTATTATTTATTTCTTCTGCTGACTTTGGCGTTTGTGTGCTCTTCTATCTAGTTCTTTAAGATGGTATGTAAAGTTGTTTCCTTGTGATGATTCTTTCTTCTTAAGACAAGCATGTATTGATATAAATTTCCCTCTTTTCACTGCTTTCGCTGTGTCCCCATAATTCTGGTATGTTGTGTTTTCCTTGTCAGTAATTTGTATATATTTTTTAATCTCATCTTTTATTGTTTTTTATGCAGTCCTCTTTCAATGAGCTGTTCTTAATCTCCATGTATATGTGTTTTTTTCTGCTTTCCTTTTACAGTTGATCTCTAATTTCAAAGCATGGTGGTCTGAGGATACACATGGTATAATTTCAATGTTCTTGAATTTGCTGAGGCTACCTTTTTGTCCCAGCATGTGGGATATCTCTGAGAATGTTCCGTGTGCACTAGAAAAGAAGGAATAGTCTCCTTTTGCTGGATGAAGTGTCCTGCAAATATCAATTATGGCCCATTGTTGTAATGTGTCATTCAGTGATGATGTTTCCTTATTTATTTTCTGTTTGGATGATGTGTCCACGGCTGTTAGTGCGGTGTTTATGTCTGCCACAATGATTGTGTATTCATCAGTTTCTCCTTTCAAATCTGTTAGTAGTTTCTTTGTCTCTTTTGGTGCATCCTGTTTAGGAGCATATATATTAATTAGTGTCAAGTAGTATTGTTGTTGTATTGTGCCTTTTATCATTGTGTAATGTCCGTCCTTGTCTTTTACTATCCGTTTTAACCTGAAGTTTATTTCATTAGGTATAAGTATGGCAACTCCTGCTTTTCTCTGGTTACCATTTGGTTGAAGTATTGTTTCCCATCCTTTCACCCTGAATCTGTGTTTGTCCTTTTGGCTGAGGTGGGTTTCTTGGAGACAGCACATAGATAGTTTCTGTTTTTGAATCTAGTCTGCTACTGTGTGTCTTTTTATT
>PVJL010008610.1:0-65109 GCA_004026885.1 Lyroderma lyra
GGTGGGCGGTGAACTGTGCCGTGATTGGTCCGCGCCTGCTGTGGCTGGGCGGGGCTGCGGCGGGAGGCGGGCGCTCCCAGCTAAGCGGGTGTGCGCGGCGGCTGGGCTGTAGTTTCAGTATAAACAAGGAGCCCGAGTGGCTGGTTGTGGGGGACTTTTTTTCCCTTTCTTCCCGCGCGCTTTCGCTCCCTGTCGTTTGTGGGCGCGCGGCAAACAGCCGGGAAGGCGAGGACCCGGGGTCCATCTGCAGGTGCGTTGTTCCCTGTCCAGGTTGTTTTCCCAGGAAGAACGGAGCTCGGTTGCGGGAACGCGCGGTCGTGGTGTGCGCTGAGCTCTCCCAGGCGGCTGGGGAGCCGCGCGCCCAGCCAGCCCGGCTCTCAGACTGCGCCTGGGCTGCTGGGTGCGCCCGGGGGCGGCGGGAGAGCCCGGGGCGAGTCCCCCTGCCTCTGGCGCAAAGCGCCAGGCAGAAGCCAGGGACCTGGGGAGCCCTCCCTGTCCCACCGCCGAGGGCGCCTGGCGCTGCCCCCGGCGCAGACCCGGTGCCAACAGGTGCGGGGCCAGGCCTCTGGGGCCGGGACGGGGACAGGCTTGGGTTTTGCTTGCTTTGCTCCGATCCCCCAGCCAGGCTTTCTGTTTTAAGATCTTGGTACAGTTTTTGAAGATTTGTCTGAGTTCTAATCGCGTTCATCCTTTCTTTATCCTCTCTTCCTTGCACAGCTAGGTTGTTCCCTTCTTCTTGGCTAGTTTTCGTGTGTGACGCGGGGAGCGGGAATTGTTTATTTTTAATGTCGGAGCCTTATAATCTAGGGTCTGGTCTGACGTTTAGGAAGGGACATCGGAACAGAAGCCATGTGCTCGCCACAGAAGAGATGATACTCTTTCATCCCCCGTTCAGCTGGCGAACTTGGGACACACCGAGTCGCCTTGCTCTTGTCTGAGCTCAGATGAGTCGCCGCTGGTGACCTGGCTGGGCGATAATAATGGGAACTTGGGATACCTGGGAGCCTCGCGGGCAGCAAGCGTGAGGGAGGTACCTCTTTCTAGGGCAGAGGTGGGAACAACTGTGTGTGTGTGTGTGTGTGTGTGTGTGTGTGTGTGCCACTTGAGTATTGCTTCCCACCCTACATCAAATGAATTGGCTCAATTCAGGCTTAAAGCAACGTAGCTAAGTCCTTTGACATTGCAGAGGGTGGCATAAGTGTGGTAAATGGAAGACATCTCTAGGGAGGGACTTTCTCTTGTGAATGTAGATGTGTCTGTCATTGCAGATTAATTTGATTAATTGGTGAGTACAGTGTGTATAGATGAATATACACGCAAATTTGTATCTGTGTTTGGGCTGAACGCGTCTCCAAGGAGTCTTTCGTCAGCAGCACCATGTGACGATGATCAGGAACTGCTGGTGTGCATAGATCTATATTTAGCCCTGGGCGATCTCTAATGGCAGAGGGAGGGTCTCTGAACTGGGAGCATAAAAGGGGAAGAGTCCGGGGATCAGAGTTTTGCACTCTTGAATAATGTTTGGTACAGTCAGACTCAGATGGGGTGAATAATTATTCTTTCCTTTCGAAAAGAGTAGCTGGGTCTTGGCATGTGATGGCTGTGTCTTAATTTAAAACATAGTTGGACCGTGGTGAGAAGCCTCCGCTAAGAAACAGGGAGGTTACGATTAACCACAGTTACCTGATTGGAGATTTGGGAGGAAAATAACAGGTCAGGTAAGATTTACAGCAAATGTAAAAATTGATGTCTAAAAAGAAATAATAAAAATGAGCATTCTTGTCTGTTGAGATTTTAATAGAAATAAAAAAAAAGGTGGCAGTATGTTAGACCGTATCATTAATGGTTATTTTATTTTGTGGAGAGACAGTGGTTGAGCCATGGATGACCCAGGGTACTTTGACAGAAAATTAGGGTTCAGAAGCAGTGCTATATTATGCCTTTAGAGCAGATTTTCTGGCCAAGATGAGAAGATCAGCTAGTGATTAGCAACTATCTTGGCATTCTTCCCCTACATGTTCGTCAATCCTTTGTTTCCCTAGAGGTGGCAACATTTCTGGCTACTAAGCATACTGGCCTTGGACTTGCCCATTGTCTAATAGTGTTAGAATTTATTTCTCCATGTGCTTTTTCAGTCTTGCTCCATTTTATATGCTCCTTGAGACAGTTAACTTGATACTACCACACCTGATAGCTGAGGAGCATACTGCCTTTTGGAATAGAAAAACCACCAGAAAGCATTTACATTTATCTTTTTCCCCTAGCATTGAATTTAATTTATTCTTAGGTATGTATTTCTAAATATATCTAAATAGTTATCATTTATCATAACAATACTGCTTATATTAGTAACATTTTTACCTTATTTCTAACATTTCAATATTTTGATTTTATTGCTAAAATTTTTTTTATATTATTTCTGACATGACATTATTTTTTATGCTATTACTAGCATTACATTCTTAGGCTCAAATTAACTATTGGCTAATAAAGTACAATAAACCAAAAAAAAAAAAAAACTGAATAGCACCTATCTGGGAAAAAGTGAAATGGTCAGAAAATTGAAGAGGAGGAAATGGGTGACTGTCAGTGCTAGGTAAGGTACCTAATATGGCACAGGAAATGATGGGGTCAACTGTGTTGCTCTCCAAAGGTGACCTGGAAGAGATTTTGGAGGAGCATGTGGATGACCCCAAAGAGATTACCATCTTGGACAGGTGATGGGCATAGGGAGAGTGTTCTTCCTTACTTGAGAGAAGAATCTGGAATCCCTGAAGCAGAGACTGAGTGAGAATCTTGATTCTGATGTCATAAATAATAAATGGGAAGGCCATTCTTAATATTTTGTGAGATTTTAAAGAAACAAGTTGTACTGTTGAAAATACTGCTTAAGATTGATGGGATTTTTGTTGTTAGTGGTTGGACTCAGGTGTTGCTCCCTATCCCCTTCACTTTACAAGAACCACAGTTGTCCTTTTTTGGTTTCTGCAGTGAAATCTGCAGAAATCAAATATCTGCAACCCTTGATTACCCTGAAATGACAGATATTGTAGCCTAGTGCTGTGGGCTGATTTCTCCCTTCACAATACAGAGACTAAGGTTCTAGCTGATCTGCTGCCCTAACAAGCCACTTAGTCTCTTCTTATACCTTCAATATCTGTAAAATTAGATGGGGTGTTGAACTGGATGATTTTTGAGTCTCTTTCAGCTCTGTGATAACTGATTTATTTTGCTGTGCATCTGTACCCTATATGAGCAGTGAAAGAATGAAGTATAAAGTGACCTACAGTCAGATGTTCAGCTACTTTGTGGGTGTTTGCAAATGAGGAGAGGAGACTTAAGTTTCTTTTTATTGATGAAAATTATGCAGAATTAATATTTTCTTAAACTGCTTTTTTGCTTTTGTTTTTCTCTTGCAAGTCTATTCAAAAATACTAATTATTAAAAAATTTGAGTCAGGAAATTTTTTGGACCTATGAAGTCAGTGTTACTATTTACTAAATTTTTACCCAGTCTTGACAAGGCATGTTTTCTTAGGTTTCTATATTTACTATTTAATTTGAAGTTATGCTTATCTGGGAGATCACTCAATTGATAGAAATTTTATTAGGAAACACTGGTGTGAAAACTAGTTTAATACAGGGACAGTACAAATAAGCCTTGCAAGAGTGGAAGACACTTTACTGGATAGCCAGCTTGTCCATCCTGCATCCCAGGATGGCTTTGAATGCAGCCCAAGACAAAATGGTGAACTTTCTTAAAACATTATGAGATTTTATTTACTATTTATTTATTTATTTATTTATTTATAGCTCATCAGCCTTTGTCAGTGTTAGTGCATTTTATGTGTAGTACAGGACAGTTCTTCCAGTGTGGCCCAGGGAAACCAAAAGGCTTGACTTGTCCACTGCTGTGTGTACTACCAGTATCCTTCTATTCATCTCAAAAGAGAAGGATGGAAGGAGGGGCATAACTGTGGTTTTTCAAGGACTTGAAGCCAAAAAATAAAATGATCTCAGTAACCATGTTTTATAGTGAAATGCAGATAGAAAATTCTACCTGTTTCCTAAATGTCCTCAGGTCGTTTTCCAGATGAGATGAATTGCATTTAGAAAAATCCACCCTTTTAGTGATGAATTCTCCCCATATAATAATTCTATAATTTGACTTGTGATCTATCATATGTAAATGATGATTCAGCAACTTCTGTGTTGTTCATTCTGATGGCCAATGGCCACATGGGGATATTTAAACTTAAGTTAAATGAAACAAAATTAAAAATTTAGTTTCTCAGTTGCAGTAGCCACATTTTAAGTGCTCAGTAACCACATGTGGCTAACGGGTAAAGTATTGGACGTTTCAGAAGAGGAACATTTGCAATATCCCAGAAAGTTCTTTTTGACAGCACTTAATTAGCTAATGATGATTTTGACTATCCAGAAGCTCACTTTTATTCCTCTGGGAAAATGAATTAAATCTCCTCATTGACGGGCACCTAAAACATAAGGAAGTAAGAGTCTTAACTGGCTTTATTAGGCAGTACTGTTTTCAACTGTACAGAATGCAAATGCCAGTTTCCTGAGTTCAATAAGATCACAAACACTACCCACTCTGTCCCCATCCCCCCAATTCTAGTTGTCCTTTTTCTCTTCTAAAGCAGCAGGGGCTCTGCAGCAACCCTTTCAAAGACGAGGTCCGTGAGGCCATCTACTGTTAAGCCTAGGCACTGCAGGGAAGTCGTAGATGATTAAAAACAATGCAGAAAGAATGTCAACATCTTCTGTGATCAGTTCCCACACAGTAAAGGTCACTTAGAGACGTTTTAAATGACTCTTCAGGCATGTTTAGCGTGGCCATGTACTGGAATACTGTTTTGTGTTTTAATAAACTGCTAGGAAGATAACCCTAAGACAAAAGGTGACAAATGTGAGTTTGTTTTTCATCCAGAGAAACCAAAGATAGATTAGTAAACATGTTTTTGAATGAAGTAGCATCTAAGACAAATCAAGCAAAATGCAAATCCATTTTTTCATATGGAAATCTATGTAACAAATCAAAAAATAATACCACCATTTCATTGTTGTGGAGAGAAATGGGCCCTTCTTTCCTTAAAAATACTGATTTCCCCCCTAGACTATGATATCCACTAAGCATTTGGGGCTCAGTTCCAAAGAATGTACTTATCTGGGAGTTACTTACTCAGTTACTTACTCGGTTGCCAAAGAAGTGAGTTGATTCTGAGTTGTCGGCTTTATATATTTGTGCTCTCAACACAATACCTCACTTTTCCAAGGAGGTTAGCAGAGGTGTAGCCTTTCTACAGTTCCCAGAGCTGCTGCTAGAAATCTCTGCTTTTAGGATTTCCCCTGGCTGAGGGAAGAAGTGAGAAGATAACCGTTTAGACATGTTCACGCTCAAAATAAGCCCTCTTTTATTTAGATAGTGTCAGAAACTTGACTTTGAGTTTCACCTTGATTCAAATCCACGGTTAGATACACTCTATTAGCATGCACTCAGCCCTCGTATTCTAAGGTCCAGCAGTGCCAGTGAGATAGATACCTGCTGGAGTAAACCTGAAACATATGAACTGTTTCTCATTCAGATCTCTGAGTCCTTAAATGAAAATAGGAAGAAGATTCATTTCACCAAAGTGAAAGATCCTGAGGAATCTAGATAGATATTGAGGAACCAGTAATTCCAGAATATAAAATTAAGCCTGTCCTCACTAAACAAATATGCTTTTAGAGTTCATGGTAGTAGGGAGGCCTTCCTCCACCTCAGTGCGATTGTTTGTTTGTTTTTTTTAATTGGGACACATGCCCAGCATTTGAACAGAAGCTGCTGGACTAAACCATGTACATATTCCTTATAACAATGATAAATATAAAGACATTTGGTTTATTACGTATTTCATTGAAGCACTCTGGTGAAATAGGGTTTGAAAAAACACCTTTTTCCCCTTTGACTCCTACCATTTCTGTCTAATTCTCTTGGGTATAAAGGAAATGCTGACTTGATAGGCAGAGATTTTGCCATGCGTGGACAGCAGATGTTGAAGGATAGCTTTTGATTTACTTCCCATACCCGTCTTTTCCTCGACCTCTTTTCCAATTTGAATTGTCACCTGAAACCACCTTATTCTGGTGCACCTGCCTCATCATAAATAACATTGTGCAAAAGCAGTCGCTAATTCAAACACAGTCTGCTGTTTAGAAACAGGCAGCTTTTCATCTGGTGCTTTAGTTGGTTTGAAACCATTAGGCATGCCTTTCAAACCCATTCATCCCTTAAATCACCCAGAGCTTGCTTCCTTGCTGCTAGATCGATGTCACGCTCAACTTTTTCAGGGTCCTTGGAAGAACATGATATATCTTTGTGACTGAATTAGCTGCCCCTGTAAGATACCTTGTCTGTCAACCAACTTTTCAGCTTACCAAATTAATTTTAATAAGGAGCGTTCATCTTGTATACCTGGGTTGGACGTATCTTTTACTTCCCCTTTGGGAAGTTTTCCAGCAGAACTTGTCATCTGCATGCTAATTTTGGTGGCACTAAAAGTTCTTTTAGCCTTGTTCATTGTTTAAAAACCAAACTCTGTTTCCCAGTCACTCACTGTGTCCTTCCCATCCCAAAAGGCTGTCTGAATTTAGGGAAAAAATATGCCTATTTAAATATTTCTACCCAAACCAAGAAACATAATTTTTAAGTCCTTTTTAACTCTGATTGGTACGACCCCAAGATAAAAGTATTCCTTGATTTCTAAGGAACCAGTCGAAAGGGAACCTTGTGTTAGACCATATGCTCCTCCTTTGAGGCAAAGTAGGTAAATAATACCGTAGACTCTCAGTTAACTGGCACCCATGAGGATTGGCAGATGCTGGATAAATGTGAGCAGATTGTCTGTTAACCTGAACTCAAGGCAAAAACTCGGTTGCTACTATATCTAGGTTCTCCATAGACCAGCACTCGTGTATCCAAACCTGGGGTCTGTGCTCCCTGAAAGTATATGTAAATTTGTTACAATCTCTCTTGGGGCAATGTGAGGAGAGGTTTGTAATCTCCCTAAAAAGTTAAGAGCCTCTGGCCAAAGAGAATATATTCTGAGTTCCCAGGAACTGGTTTACTTAATGAAACCTTGTAAGGTGAGCATTGCTATGAGATTAACCTCCCCGCTGCCTTATCTTACTGGTGGTGATTTGAACCAAGTCAGCAGCTTTTGCAAGTGTCTCAAATAAATCTCTCTTTTTCCAGAGGAATGAACTACTTTGTAGTCAGTTAATGCCAGTATTTAACTTCATGCTGTCGTGCATCCAAATCTTAGAGAAGAGTCTGTTTTTCCTAAACAAAACTTAGGGTTAGCAGATCCCCATAGGTAGGTGCATTAGGTCGGGCAGAATTTTTGCTAAAGAAGAATGGCAGACCATGTAGAAGTTGCTTTTGAGATTATGTTGGAAAGAGCAAAGAGGGGAAAATTGAGAGTTTATAGGACCCCAGGAACAGAAAATATTAATTGTGAGAGCTGTAAAGAGGAAGTTTGCTGCAGTAAGAAGAAATCAGAACTACATGGAGATTAAAAAATAAGTAAATGGAAGGTTTGGGATAGGAGCCTCACACTTAGCTCACCCTTCTTCCACTAGGGAAACTATTAGCAGATGATTCCTGGAGTTAATAGTGCCCTGAAATAAATACTTCTCTGGATTCTCAGGTTCAGTACTTGGATATTGCACTTGCTTTCTTGAACAAGAACCAACCCGATAGTTAGTCTTCTGAGACTCACTTCATTTCCAAAGCTGAGGCAGGTAGAACTGAAGTCCTGGACATCAAATGTAAGTAATACTGAACAAACAGTAGTTCTTAATGTGGGAGATACTTGGGAGGAAAACATCGACTGTTTATCTTCTTAGATATTTAAAGATACACTTCACAGAAGCACTTTCTGTACCGTTCTGCTGACCTTTTCCCCCTGATTGTCAAATGCATCTATTACACCAGGCAGTTGATCTTTCCAGAAATTGGCTGGGCTGGCCACTTGTTAGAGGTTGTCCAGAAATGGGGGATGAGTGCTGTGACCCATGATCTTTCTCTTGGTCATTTGTCTCATTAAAATTTTTACTGGAAATCTGTAAAGTCCACACAAGCAAATATTACTATATTTCATTGACTCTTAAGATGCCATCACTGTAAGATGCCCTTTTATTTTATATACCGCTAAAAAAGACTGTTAATTGAACATGCATTTTTATCATTTGACTATTTTTGTGCAACCCAAAGACACTAAAATACAAATGTATATAGAATCTCTGAAATCTCTGTCTAGAAGGGACTATGTTTTGATTGCAAGTCAGTAACCTAAATAATTTTATTGATAGTATTGCTTTGTAATAAGAGTAATTAATGGCTTTCCTGCATCTTTGGAGCAAGGATTTATATAGAACATGTAAAACATAGATTTTTCTAATAAGCCTGCAATTTGGAACAAACTGACAAGCTTTTCATTTTGTGGTTAAGCATTAGAAGTTCAAAGAAGCCCGTTTGTAGGATAACATGATGTCGTGTAATAAATTTTGAACTTGACATCTGAAGACCTAGGTTTGAAACTCTGCCCTATCTGTCCCTTATCTGATATGTAACCCTCAGAGAGGAGGTTTTCTGACTCTCAACTTCTTAGGCAGTCAGGACAGTGAGAGCACCTCCCAAACAGGATGGTTGTAGAGTCCACAAAGGCATTTGTAGGCAGTAAACCCGACACCCATGGGGACTGCTGACATTCTCAGAACTTTCCACACCGTGCTTGTTAGTGGAGGGGTTTTGAGGGGGAATCGGAGGAGTAAGGGACTGTGGGATGTGGGGACCTCTTCCTGCACACAGGATCCCAGATAGAAGGATGTACAGCTAAGGAAGGGAGCAGGCCTAAGGAATTGAAAAGGTGCTGTCTTGAGTATATGGCAAGATAGAAAAATATGACCAGTGTGCACAAATAAGGGGCTGGGGTCTCGTGGAATGACTTGACTCTTGGCAGTTGCTATGTGCAGTTTCAACAATCAAGGTGGCTCATTGGGAAAATCACACAGCTGATGAACAATAGAAAATGACCTGTGACATACTCTCTTCTTAAAATTTATTTTAAGTATAGTCTCTAACTCCCATTAACTTACGCTCGGTTTCCATTGCTATTTGCAGGACTTTTAGTGCCTAGCTGGAGGGTGTTTCTAAGTGTTGAGGTTTTGTACCTCCTGAAACAAATCCTGCATGTGACACATTTTCAGGGACCTGTACAAAAAGCCTTTGCCATTGCTCTAGTAAGGCTCTAAGAAGGGCTTTGCTATAAAGACAATGGGTAGTTTGTTGTAATTTAGAATTTCGGGATGGGCAAAATTGGAAGTAATTTTCCAGATGAGAAACATACCAGGGGGTGGAGGGCAGGGGTGAAATGACTTTCGAAAGTTGTCATGGCTATTAAATAACCAGATTAGGACTTCACTAGATCTGAGTCCTTGTCTAGATCAGAGTCTTTGCTTGCTTTATGGGAGTGACTAATTCAGATGCACAAATGCTCAGTGGCTTCTGGTGTCATTTCCTTAAGAGGGCACTCTGACCCATGACTGTTTTGCAGGTTAGTGCTCAGTGTTAATGAACTGTAGGCAGCAGGGGTGCAAAATTCAGGGGAGTGCCCCTGCTACTGGGGCCACACCACTGTGTCATCTCTGCCTGTTCCCTTCACCTGCCACAGGCTCAGTGTACACATTTGTAAAAGGGAGACTGGCCCAGACTATGGCAGCACTGGACTTTGGCTCTTCCCATGTCTGGTAGTCACTGGGCATCACTGGGGACACACGTGCTCTCACCCCTTTCCAGCCTCTGAATCCTCACTCTGCCTCAGGTCTCTCTAGGCAACCACTTCCAATTGATTGCTGTTAGAAAATGGAAGGAAACCTGTTTTTCACCTGGACCAGGTGGTTTCTATGGTCCTTGTGGACTTTTAACATTTTCTGAGATTCCTACATCCTGGTCCACCGTGTCCCCAAAGCACCCTGTTGGCATGGTTTCAGTCGTGATGGATCATAAGCAGAGCAGTCGAGGAAAATTCACGGTTCTTGGCCAAACAAAAAACAAAATAACAACAGCAGACTCCCAGGGCATGGTAGAGTGAGTGCCACTTGTCTGCCTGTACACGGAGAACGTGGTGTGGTTTTAAGCATCTAAAGCTTTTGAAAGCCAGAGGTAGATAACCAAGTCCAGACGTGGGTTCCCTCCAGGCTCTCAGAAGTAACCTTTAGGTGCTTCTCATCTCAGCTCCCTGGTCCCAGAGTAACGCTTGGAATGTCTCCCGGCAAAAGCAGACAGGTCCTTTTTTTGTCCTCAAGGGCAGCCCGAATGATGCAGACATGATACCTCCCATGGATCGTCCTCACAGAGAACTGGCATTTGGAAGGGGACAGAAACATACTTTGTCCATTGACTTACAGAGCACTAACGCTGAGTTATTTATTTAACCGTGAGTCCTGCGTGGGAGGCCCTGCCATGCCGTGTGGGGCGCTCGCGTTTTCGTCCCGTTTGTGGCTGTGTTTTCAGGGGTCCATTTACATTCTCCCTCAGCGTTGGGATGTGGATTGATAGAGTACAAAATGCTGGAGCTTTTCCTCTATATCCTCTTTGCAAGGCTTCTTTCCCTAAATTCCATGTTCACCTGCCAGGTCACCTTTATCAGGGATGTTGTTTTCTCCCAGCACCGCAGCCCACCCTCCTCCTGCCCAGGCTGTGGCCCCCTTTGCCTGGGAGTGAGAGATGTGCCCTCTCAGACTGGGTTCCACACCCCTCCCCTATTCGGATGCAGATGTTTTGGGGGTCTTGAGAAGAAGGCTTAGCCCAGGTTGTACCCTCCTGCAGCCTCCACACACCCTGTCCCTGTCAGCCCAGGGCCGGAGTTTGGCTTCCTCTCATTGTCTGTCTTCTGAAACCCTCAGTCTGGGCAGCCCCTGAATGCCTCCATTGTGCAGACACGCTGCCAGAACGCGGGGGTCTGCCCCCAGGGCCGGGAGCTCTGTCCCCAGGAATCCACGTAATAACTTAATAGCCTCCGGCCTCCCTCCGCTGAGCGCACTCTGACAAGGCTTTGTGAGTCGCAGAGCACACAGATGGAGAGGAATGTCACAGTGCTCCTTGTTCTCCAAATCAGGTGCCTTCTCATCCTATGTGTTTACTGAGAACTAAGGCTTTATAGAGCCCTCAATCCCCAGAAGAATTTGACACAAAGGGGTGAAAATCAACAGCATCCCATCTTCCAGTGAGAGCTGGGGAGTCAGCATGAAACCTCCCGAGGCATACGTACATCTATAAACACGCACACGCCCTGTGTACATTAATTCTAGGCCCCATTAGACTATCACATTTTCCAAGTTTTTTTTATTGTCTTCTAATAGGCGCAATACTAGTCTGCTATGTCTTCAGTGTTAAGTAGTACAGAGCCCAGCAAGCTCTGGAGGCTTACACTTTTCCTCCTTAGCAGGACAGTGGCCTCAGTGGGGTAAAGCCACGTCAGCACACTGCCCCTCCCTACCTTTACCACCAAATGCGAGGGCCTGGTACCGAAATACGGCAGCGGGAAGCGTGAACTTAAGTCCAAGTTGGACCCTTTGATCTCAGCATTTCACGGTGTTCCTTTAATGAGATTGGTACTCAGAAGTCTGCATAGCTGTGTTCCTCAAGCAGTTTGCCAGGACCTAACCTGTTTTTAAAATTGCCTGTTCCCTCGTGAGGTTAAAGCCTGGTCCCCATTAAAGCTGACTTTTCTTTTGGATTGCGTATGACTGACACTGTTTTCTCCTTCTTCACTTACTTCAGGAAAGCATGCCTCAGACGCCTCCCTTCTCAGCAATGTTTGACAGCAGTGGCTACAACCGAAACCTGTATCAGTCGGCCGAGGACAGCTGTGGAGGGTTGTATTACCATGACAACAACCTCCTCTCTGGATCCCTGGAAGCACTCATCCAGCACTTAGTACCTACTGTGGATTACTATCCGGATGTAGGTATCTGTGCTCATCGGAAACACATCCTTGTATTCAGCAGAAATTGTAATGTGGTAGTCAGGGACCCTAGTTACCACCAATTCTATCCAGGCCGCCAAGAATTCTTCTGAGAAGAAATAGCGTGTGATTGATTATTGCCTGTGTCGAGGTCAGATTGAGACTGGCTGTGATTCAGATGTTGGTGGTTTTCTGCATATCAGTTTCTTTGCAGGGTTGATACCACACTGTAGGCAGTCAGGTATAATCTCAATGAAGTATCTGTAGGCTTGATTCGGGTGTATACCTCGGTCCTTAGTCAGACATGCCAGAGACCACAGCGTGCTCCCCGAGGGTTTAATGCCTTTTTGTTTCCAAGACCATCACCATGGTGAGCAAAGTGAAACGAGGGAAACTTTATAGCAAAGAGAACAAGAGTTACATTCAAGATGAAATTCTTTATAGAAAGGACCTCAGATGACATGCTTCCTTATGTTTTACTTTGATACTGACATTTGTATAGATAATAGTTTCTCATCTGGGCAATTCATTTACATTTGCTCAGTCTTTACAGCAATTCCAAGAGGCTAGAGAGGAGAAAACTGAAATTTGTAATTTGCATGTGGTCTCACTCCCAGCCAGATTTCATGAAAATATCTAGACACTAAATTCATGTTTTCATAAATGCGTATAATAGTGACCCTGATGTGCAAAGGGATAGTTTGTGCTTGCCACCATAATTCATCATAATGGTTCTTACTGAGTTATCTCGCTGTGTGTGATTTGTTATATAGTATTTTCAAGTATGTTGCCACACAGGGAAAACTTGTAATTAGAAGTAAATGGAGTCCCTTGTTCAGCCCTCTGAGTGTTTAGGAACTCCTAAAGGTGCCCCAGGGGGAAAAGAAAGCCATGGAATTTTCTTTTCATCGGGAGTCTGAAACTGTTATAACAAATAAGCACGACTTCATTATTGACTTCTTGGGACACAGTGCGGTTAAAGAAAAGTGTATAGTATGGTATTGTATTTTATCAAATTGCTTAACCTTTGAGTAAGCAAATAGATTACTTGAAAGCCTGCCTTTGAATGCTGTGACACGGCACACAAATACTTTAGTGTGCAACACTGGACACACTAGAGAATTCTTGGGCTGATGTTGGTTGGGTGTTTTTTCATTTTTTTGGTTTCCATTGAGTTACCATAATATTTGGACACAGAACACGGTTCTGTATGGGTGGTATATTTAGATTTATTTCTCAGGGCAGGATTTTATTCTTCCCAAGAGTGAGTTATGTGTCCTGGTCTCCTGGCTCCCAGAGAAGAGTCATGAAAATGCACTGTGAATAATTTCAGTAGGTAAATGTATCTTGTACTTCTGTTATTTTTAATATGGTTTAAAGGAAAAGGTAACATGAGAAAGTAAAGGAGAAATCCACCTTACAGTGTTTTACTACTAGTGAACATCATTTTTGAAACTACAGCATTATTAACTTTGATCAAGAGAACTTAATGAAATAGGATATATTATATTTGGAAAAAATATTCGTTTCAGAGAGAATTAACCATGATGATCTTTTTTTTTTCTTGCTACAGAGAACATACATATTTACCTTTCTGCTCAGTTCTCGGTTATTTATGCATCCATATGAGCTGATGGCCAAAGTTTGCCACTTATGTGTGGAGCACCAGAGACTAAATGATCCTAATAGTGATAAGGTAATGGTATGTTTTGAACTTCACAAGTTTTTTCTTTTAGGTTTGGTAACTCAGTGGCATAGGTTTGGTGAAGGTGGTTTCCTTAAGCAACCCTAGCATATGCCCAAGCTGAAGTGCCTAAATGGTATCATGGCCATGCAAAGGGAATTGGGGATGGCATAAAGAAAGAACACAGTACAAACCTAATGCCATGAAAGATCCCTAGATCCTGTCTTAAGTTGGTGACACTTGGCATTGACTGAGGGGAATGGGGCTGGGGCTGCTTCTTCAACCCCAAAGACTTTGCACTGCAAGTTTATCAGTGACATTGTTTGTAATTATTTATTTGATACAGGTCATGGTGATCAATATCACTGAATTAAATTTGCTTTTTCTTCCCAGAACCAGATAAGAAAAATTGCACCCAAAATCCTTCAACTCCTGACAGAATGGACAGAAACATTTCCTTATGATTTTCGGGATGAAAGAATGATGAGAAACTTAAAAGATCTGGCTCACCGGATAGCCAGTGGCGAGGAGGTGAGTAACCCAAATGTAGCACTTCTGCTGGACTGGCCAGGCAGAGCCTTGCTGGGCAAGGATGGCAACTTAGGCCTCAGAGTCTCCTCTGCTCCCCCTCGGTTTTACCTTTGGGCAAGCTCTCTACACGGTGCGTTGTGGGTCTGTTTGGTGTGTTAAATGGGCACGATTATACAATCCCACTTCAAAGAGATAGGATCTAGAGATTCATTTGGGGGAAGGTTCATGTCCATTTAAGCACAGGATTCATGTTACAAGTGTGTTGTTTTTTGTCTATTTCTTTAACTTTATTTTTTAAATTAAGTTTATTGGAGTGACATTGGTTAATTACATTCTGTAAGTTTCACCACCCAAAGACTAGTCTCCTTCTGTCACCTTATATTTGAGAGGTAGTTGGCCCTCTCACCCTTATCAACTTGCCTCTACCCTTCTTGCAAGAGTGTTTTAATTTTACTCATACCTTTCTTCCTTCCAGAAAGGTTTGACATAGCAAGCTAGATGATAACTATCATGTTGGTAGATATAAACACTAATAGATATAAAACAAATAACATATGAATATATTGACAGAGAGTGCTATATTAATATGTTAGAAATAGAAATAGACAGTTTGTATTACACCATGGAAGGGGGAAAACTAGCACATGTGGAGAACCAGTCGAATGGGACGAGACTGCTATGGTCTGAGTGTAAGCTCCAGATAAAACGGAACTACAGTTGGTTGCATAATTTTCACTGTCAGCAAGAGGTTAAGCATACTAATTCTTTAGGGCATTAAATGAAATGCACTCTTAAAAACTTCTGTTTGAGAGACTTTGTATAGGGGTCATAGCATGAGATGGTGGAAACTACTCTGTGTAGTGTTTATAACAAATGCTCCTTGATAAAAAAAATGGAGGCCATAAAAATAATGTGTAAATTAGCAAAGGTGATTCTTTATGAGAGGAGACAGAGAAAAGGACCCACATCATTTGGTGCCCAGAACTTGACTCAAGGCTAGTGCCTGCAGTAGGTGGAGATGGAAAGTAAGCCTCTTAGATAATCTTTCATAAATATCGCTTCCCTCAGGTGAGCCTTTGATAAGACCTAACTAGCTGTGACAAATTCAGAGTTATCCTCTTTGAAGCAGGCCTGGAAGGCTGGTATTCTGTGTTGAGGCTTGTTGGGCAGAGATGTCTTTGTAATTTCTGTGCTGCTGGTGAGCTCTTGGGAATAAGTTACTTAGGCACACGTATATACATGTATTTATAACATTTTTACATAGAGGGAGATAGATGAAGCATTTGGAACTTGTCGTGATGTCTTGTTTCATTTATCTTAAAATGCATTTTTTAATTACAAATAACCTTCCTGGAGAACTTATTTTTTCAATGGCATGCTATAAAGATCATATAACAAGACACTCTGCCTATTCTGTCTACGAGAGTACTATGGGTGAATACCTTTTAATACCATTTTTCTAAACTGAAAAATATCAGACTAAAATTTTATAAAATTAGCACTTGGAAAATTTGCACTTGCTTTCCTGCATTATAGTCTCATGAAAATGGAATTAACCCTTTTACTATTCCATTATGACATTACATTGAACCCCAGTGCTCAAGACAGCCCTATTTCCATCAGGCTGAATGAGGGGTTTCCTGACACATTTTGCAAGTTATGTCTGTTGTAATCATGTGGCCAGTTTGTGTGTGTCACGTTCTTGCAAAGTATGAATTGGTAAGTCCCTCACTCACAAAGGCCAAATTTAGCACCACAATGCAGTTTTGTAGTAAATCCTTTATGAGAGGGGTTGGCTCTTGCGTTGCTGGGTCAGTGCTGGCCCAGTGACCTTAGTTTATGACAAGCTGCTCAAAAGATTAGCGACTTTGAAAGAACTTTGTCTAATGTGAAGGCTGAGCCCTGAGTTAGTGCTTCATTTCAGTGAGGTTGTGTTGAGGTTCTTGATACAGCTTACCTTCCCTCTGTTGCATTCTTAAAAGGTAAAAATGGTGTCTTGGTCCTTTCCAAAAGTAACACCTTAAAAAATCTTTTTTTTTCTAATAAACACTAATAAAAAGTTAGTGTTCTCAAAATGCTATCTGTGTTGATCAGTTGGTCTTTTTTTTTTCTTTTAAACAAAATCAAGCCACTCTGGTTTGGGTAGAACTATGCACAGTGCCAGATAGCCTTCTGATGTGGCTTCTTATTAGCCTTCTGTGTTAATAAATCCTTGATAAGCCTTGAGATTTTGAGGAAGTTTTGAGTGTGAAAAGAGATGCCACCATAAGCCAAGTCTGCCTAGGGAACTGATTAACCGAGGGGCCGGGTGGAGGGACGTCACCTACCTTGGTCAGGTTGGGTACTACAGGGAGATACTCCTTCTCTCTCCAGCCCTCAGATTCGAGTACACCCTTGGCAGCTGGTTGAGCTGAGTGTGCTTTGTCAGGTCCCCGAATTCCTTGCTCCTTCTTTATTTCTATAAATAGTTGCCTCTGTGTTAGTGCCCCTTTCTGCTCTAAAATTTTGCTGTGGGTGCTCTTTCTGCAGTTCTTTACTCAGCACGCCACTTACTGTCCCGTGCATAAGTGTCTCTTCTCAGAGAGTCCTTCCCTCACCGCCCCAACCCCAACCATGTCCCACCTCACCCCCCATTATTGGCTTTCACTACCGTTTCCTTCATGCCACTCTGTGATTAGCAATTACTTGCTTTTTTTATGGCTTGTTCCCCACCTCCCCCCCACCACCCACCCACCCTTAGACGCCGTGCTGTGCCCCCTTTGCTCACTGTAACTCCTTAACTCCTAACTCAGTACCTGGCACTTCTAGTAGATACTTAGTAGTGTTCTTGAATGAGTGAATGAATGAATGAATGAACAATTTGTTTCCTATTCAATTACTAGAATAGAAAAAAAAGAAATTTTCCTCCACTAAAGTATCATTTCCCTCCACGGGAAGGAGCGTGGGCTGGGGTTGGGACTTGTTGTTTCTTGCCCAGGACTTCACAGAGTTGTTGTTTTTTTTTTCTTTTCTTTTTTGGCATCACTGAATCCAGGTGTGCCCCGTACGTAATTTAGTCAGGTTCTTCTGAAGTTGCTAGGACAGTTCCACATAATTTAGCTTAATATGTTTCTCCCCTGGGGATTTGCCTAAACCGAAGCTGTTTATTAGGACTTCCCTGCAAGAAATGAAACTAATGATTGAATTACATGACAAATGACTATAGTGGGTAGAATGCAATTTTCTCTTCCTTAAGGGGCTGGTCTTTATTCTATCTTTATTTGCCAGGTAATTACTGTCACTGGCATCTGAAGTTATAAAAAAGAATAAGTACATATTTAGCAATTCATGACTCAGTCAGGAAGCATGCTTAACAACACAAAGCTTTGTTTCTTAAGGAATCAAATGGCAGCGGGAAACTTTTAGAAGAGAACACATACATATCTGCACTGTCTCTCTCTCTCTTACAAACACACACACACACAGACACAAATTATTTTTTATTTGAATATCTTTCCCCCATACCCTATTGTATACATTTTCTCCTCATATTTTGCTGCTTTTGCTCACTAGCTGAATCCTTGACTGTGCATTAATTCCTCTTCCCTAAAAAAGGCATTTTTAAAGGACCTTTCACCAGCTATGCCAGTATTTATGGTTCTCGCATTTTGCTGCACATCAGAATCACCTGGGGAGCACTTATTATGGCATTTGGTACAGAAGACTGAAGAAACCATTTTAAGTTCATAGATTTTTAAATGTAACTCAAAATCGTCAAAGTAGGAGAGGCAAGGGAAATAGGGATGAGGAATTTATTGTATTTTCATTTATTTATTTTTATTGAGATAGAATTGATATAAAACATATTACTTTCAGGTGTGCGTCGTAATAATTAGATATTTGTATGTTTCGCAAAGTAATCACCACAGTAAGTCTAGTTAACATCTGTCACTAGACATAGGGACAAAATTATTCTTTTTGTGATGAGAACTTTTAAGATCTACTCTCAGCAGCTTTCAAATATGCAATACAGTATTATAGTCACCATGTCATACATTATATTCCCAGGACTTACTCATTTTATAACGGGGAAGTTTGTACCTTATAACCCTCTTTACCCATTTCAACCCCCCCACCCCCACCACAAGGGATTTAAAATAGCCCTCAATTCAGCCTTGAACTGCTTTGAATTCCAATGAAAGAGGCATTTTCTTTGAGTGACAAGCATATTACCAAATAGATAGCATCTTCTAAATCAGGTATGACCAACCTGCAGGCCAGGATGGCTTTGAAGACAGCCCAACCCAAAGTCTTAAAACATTATGAGATTTTTTTGGTGACTTTATCTTCTTTTAGCTCATCAGCTGTTGTTACTGTATTTCATGTGAGGCCCAAGACAATGCTTCTTCCATTGTGGCCCAGGGAAGCCAAAAGTTTGGACACTGCTGTTTTAAATGATAACCTTAATTCTGTGTGGAAGATAGGTTTTTTTGAAGGTGCAATTCTTTTAAATACTTAGGTATTTCATTAGTAGTTTTAGGGTGCTCTGCGAATGTAGAGAGAAAAAAATGGCCAATTTTAAAGAACTCAGTGGCATACACACCAGACAAGTAGAGAAGAAGATAAGAAAAAAGGCTGTGATTGCTTTTTTTGACTGTATGGGAATTGATCATTTTCAGTCGTGTTTGCGATTATCCTCAGCATATATATGCAGGTATCTGTTCGAGTTTCTGCAGTATGCTCTGGTGACCGAATTCCCTCTATAAGATAATAGGGTTCTTAAACTTGTAGGTTAGATGCCATTTAATTTATTGATAATTAATGTCAGAAAGTGATATTGGGATAACTTTTTAAAAGGAGTGTTTTAGCCGTTGAAGCATCAGCAGGCCTTTCTATGTCTGTACGTTAACTGGGACTCTCTCCTTTGAGAACCATCTAGCACTGAATCCGCCCATGTGCCTTCTCTGACATGGGTCTCATAATTACCGAGAAGGATAATTGTTGTTTGTTTAGCAATTTGGGGCTAGAAAAGGAAAAAGGCAAGGACCCAAAGGATTGCGTAACTTGCATCATGATAACTGTACCCCGGGGGTTGATTGATTGTGAAGTTATGTCTTAGACACAACAGTGTTTTAAAAGTCAAGGAGTTGACGCTGATATCTAATACATACATTGCTTTTAAAACCAATTTCTCTGAAGTGTTGTGGCTGTAGCATAGTGCAATAGCAAACCAAGTGCAGATGGTAGTAGCATTATGGGGAGAATGGCCACATGGAAGAGTTCAGTGGACTCCTGAGTGCAAAAGAAATGGACATGAGCCAAGTGGAGGTCAGATACCAAAACTGAATACCCACTGCTTCTTGGGGTCACCCATGTTACGTGTGGGAGTCAGGACGGTGGTTCCGGGTGGGTGGCAGGTAATGGTGTACTTCTGTCAGGTGGCTGTCCATGCCTTTAGACTAATGAGACTGGGAATGGTGGGAATGCGGAAATCAAGAAGGTGGCCCTAAAGGAAAAGGGTTAGGAAGAGGATGCTCTGACTTGAGATTAATGCATTTTAATCCACTAAAATTAAACCAGCACGTACCTCTGCCGGCCCAGAGAACACGTAGTTATATGTGATCTTATCACACCGGATTTCTTCAGTACCTGATCTGACATGTCACTGAGTGTTTTCGTGGCCCAACCCGAATTGTACTCCCAAGAGCAGCCCTTGTAAAGCACTAACTCTTATAGGTCTGAAAAGACACCTTATGTGTATGTCTCTCTTTTAGAGCTAGGCTGAATCCTCCTGCAACATCCTTGGACCAAGGTGGTCCTCTACCGTCGAAGTAAAATCATTTAAGTACACCGTCTCATGCTTGCATGGCAGTGAGAATAGACTTGCAGAGAGTGAGGGTGTAATCTGTTGCTTGTTCCCTGGCAGACATACAGGAAGAACGTCCAGCAGATGATCCAGTGTCTAATCCGCAAACTTGCTGCGCTCAGCCAGTACGAGGAAGTCCTGGCCAAAATCAGTTCCACATCTGCAGACCGGCTCACAGTCCTCAAGACCAAGCCACAGTCCATACAAAGGGACATCATCACTGTCTGCAGTGATCCTTACACGTTGGCCCAGCAACTGACTCACGTAGAACTGGTAAGGCTGCTGACACCCTTGGTCTTCACAGCCCCCGACTTGGTTTGCTTTGGCAACCAGAGAGTATGTTTGTTTGTCACTAGGAATGTCACAGGAGAGGTTAGAATCATTCAGATGGGAAATAATTTACAAAATAGCTGGAACTGGTTTTGTTTATACATTTGAATATACATGTCTCTGGTATTTTGGGAATTCACTTGAAAATAAATACGAAGCAAGCCTGAAGAGCAAAGAGTTGATAGGCCTTCCTCATCTTCCCCCTCTAATTAATTTTTCTGTAATTCATTCAGCCTTTTGCTATCAAGGGCAGCAGTGACCTAAGCAGAAAATTGCCTCTGCTTAGGGGAAAGACTCATTTACAAGCTGCATAAAAAAATAGGGGTGATGCCAGAAGTCCATAGACAGAGTTGATAGTCCATTCCTTCTCATTTTTGTTTTTTTTTTTTTTTTTTTAATGCTGTTGACCTGCTGGGTTTGTGTTTCAGGAAAGGCTCAATTACATTGGGCCAGAAGAATTTGTTCAGGCATTTGTGCAGAAGGACCCTTTGGACAATGACAAGGTAATCAGTCTACCCAGAGGTCAGCCCTGAAATCAGAAATGGAATCCCTTAGCCTGTGAAAGTGGATCCAAGACACAGAAATTGGAACTCCTTTGTTTTAGGTTTTCAGATGAGACAGGTGTTTTTTTACTTCATTAGCCATGTCTGATTCATTGCCGTTTTTCTTGAGCCGGGTCTGCAAATGCCTTTACAGTAGTCTTTCCCTTTCACCAACTTTAAACCTCTTCCTCCTCCTTATTGGGAAATTCAGTAAGCAAGACGGTGCAGGCATTTGGAGTGATGATGATAGGAGATAAAGGCATAATGGTTTTAGCAGATTTAAGTCAGAAAGAAAATACTCTGCTCATGATTCAACAATAGCGGGGGCGGTAAAGACAGGATGCACACCCGGCGTGGTGTGGGAGGGTCTCTACTCTTCGGCCCCTCGTTTTCAGGTGAATCCATCATGATTGGCTTATGGCCTGAGTGACCCCTACATTTAAAGAAAACAGTGCTGGGCATGGACTGTTCATCAGTGTACATGTATGAGAAATTTCTTCCCCGGCGATCTCCAGGAGCATTGCGTATTACTAGGCAATGACAGTGTCATCTCTCATGAAAACTCTGCTCTGGGAGTAGGGGCAACAGCTGTTTTCCGGCCTTAGAATCATTTCCCTCGTTACAGGAAGTGAAGGTTAGGTCTTGTAATCAATAGAAGGCTAGTGGACTTTTGTGTTTATTTGTTTCTTTTGGAAGGAAGGAAAGAATGGTGTAATTAAACCGTTGATGCTTGGCCTTGAACTCTGCAATGAGCTTAATTCTAACTCGGCTTTTGAATGATGCATCTGTCATTCACCCTACTAAAGACCATGATGATGTAGACTTCCATTTATCTATCTTGGAAGATATTTAGTTTCTGGATATGTGATGCTCCAAAATTTCATCCTCGAGTTAATTTGAAGAAATGATTTTCTAGCCCCATGCGCTCTCAGCTTCTCTTTGCTGTGTGGATAGCAATTGGTATTCATGTCTCATTCATCAGCCAGTTGTTTTAGAATGCAGCCAAAACCTGCCTGGGCCTTGTGCTTCTGAGGACAGCTCCCACCGAGAGTAATGTAGTCTCCTGGGAGGGATCAACATGGTCATGAATGTGTCAGAGGACTTTTCTAGACCTTAAGGTTTCCATTAGACCATACCAAGAGATTCTGGTATTTCCCTAGCAGGAGTCAAGAATGTTAGTGGTACATCCATCCTCTGTCCTGCCTTCCCCCTCTCCCCGCTCCTTCTTTATCTCTCTTCCTTTCTTTTTCTCCCACCCCATTCTAGAAAGCTTTCCTAAACCATAAACTGAGCATAAAGCCCACATCTGACAAAAATGAGAGCCCGATACACAATAGTTTTCCTTCTCCATCTCATGTGCTCACTGGCTTTCCCCTTAGAGTTGCTACAGCGAACGGAAGAAAACACGGAACCTGGAGGCTTACGTGGAATGGTTTAATCGCCTCAGCTACCTGGTTGCTACGGAAATCTGCATGGTGAGAAAATGAGTTCTCTCTGTCTCCGAGGTCTCTGTGTTATTTTTCCATGCTTAATTTACATCTGGTGCCCACGTGTTGGCTAACTGTCCTCTTTTTTCTTTTTCTACAGCCTGTAAAGAAGAAGCACCGTGCAAGAATGATCGAGTACTTCATTGACGTCGCCCGAGAGTGCTTTAACATTGGCAACTTTAATTCCTTGATGGCGATAATCTGTGAGTGTTTTCTGGAAGACACATGTCCTTTCTTTTAGCGTATCCTGTGAAACGTATCCACTGAAAATTTCCAAATCGTTATTTTGTTCATGAAAACCCATACTTGATGATCCTGAATTGCTCTCAAACATTCAAAATGCTTAAAATAACCCAATTTGATACAAGTATGTATCATGTTTTCAAAGTATGAGGGCTGTCCAGAAAGTATCCAGCCATGTGATAGGAAAAATAGAGGCATTTATGGCTGCATTTTTTCTGGACAGCACTCGTATACAAAAATTCATGGAATCCATTTAGTCAGTTTGTCCTCATCTTAATATTTATCTATAAAAGCTTGTAAGTGAGATAATTTGTCTAAGTTAAGGGTTCAAATGATGTGTGGACAGCTTATGTATCAAGCATTATAGGAATACTTGATCTGAGACTAAACTATATGATTCCATCGGCATGGACAAGAGGGTAGCTGGAATGTTTTCTATCACCTGCAGACCTTATGACCCTGGAATACAAACTTTGCTCCTTGTCTGTGTAAGAGGATTTAAATCCCAGGGACCATGTGTCTTTCCATTCATTCTATACACATAGGACATGGGGTAACCCTATGTCCTAGTTTTCCCAAACTATATTTCTTGTGTTGCTATAATTATTGATAGTGACTCTATCATTAAAAAAGTGCCCCAATTTATATGATAAATGATACAGCTGCCCTACATGTTGTAGTTACTCAGTAAATATTTAAATATTTACCTGGCTCTTTAGAGTCAAGGTCAGTTTGAAATCAGTATTCCCCAGATTTAATTCAGTAATTTTGATCCTAATAAATCTCCCCTCTCAACCAATTCTTTTTTCCATTTCTCTTCATATTGTTTCCTTTGTATCTCCTCCATAAAAATAACGGCCAAGTTTCAGCTCTTCATCTGGCTCACTTCATGAAAACCGTGAGCAGAGTGATAGCTAAATGGGGGCCTGAATGCAAGGTCCACAGCCTAGGCGATAGAAGGTGACTTAATTTGAGTATACAAGAATTCATGGAATACATTTAGTGTTTCATTTCCCTCTTATACCATTAAGAAAATGTCAAGACAAGCCATATCTTGGGAGAAAATATTTGTAATATGTATACTCATATTGTGTATATGAGAGAGAGAAAGAACTTGTATTTAGAATCTATAAAGAACCCTACAAGTCAATAATAAGACAAATAACCCAGTGAAATGAAGGGCAAAATGCTTGAACACACACTTTACAAAAGAAGATACATTCATGGATAGTCAGTATATGAAAAGGTGCTCCACATCATTAGTCGTCAGACTACAAATTAAAATCACAGTGAAATACCATGTCACACACCAGAATGAATAAAATGAAAAAATGTGGTTGAGCTAAACATTGATGAAGATGTGGAGCAAATGGAACCCTCAAACATTATTGGTGGGAGTGTAAAGTGGTACTACTACTTTGCAGAACTGTTTGGCAGTTTTTAATAAAGTTAACTTACTTATACTTAGTAATGAACATTTTTTCAGAGGATTAAGTTAGAATGGCTTTTCTTTTTTCTCTCTTTCAACGTTTCCCCACTCCCGTTTTAAATGGGAAGCTGGCATGAACATGAGCCCAGTCTCTCGACTAAAGAAAACGTGGGCCAAAGTGAAGACCGCGAAGTTTGACATTCTTGAGGTATGTGAAGCTGATGTTTTGCTGTTAAGTTTATGCCTGGAAAGTGGAATTCCTCTATGTCATCTTGCCTCTTGATCAGAGAGTGCTACAGAGAAGACAGCCCACCTCTTCTTACAAACCCAGGGAGGGGAAGGGGAATAGGATTGGAGGAGGGGGGATAAATTGGGTTGTACCCTAGTGCTTTCATAAAGAGAGGTGTCCATTTTGGGGTAAGTTGACCAAAAAAATGGTGACTGTCAGTTACATCACATTGTATGCCAGGATGGAATTTGGATCCTGAATAATTTGGAGTTCTGCTACAGTGTGTGCCTACTAACTTTCTTTATTTACAGTGTCCCAGGGAGGAGTTCCCCATTCCTACAGAAATATTCATTCATCATCCTTTCAACAAATTTAGCTAACCCAGCCATGTCCAACCTTTTGGCTTCCCTGGGCCACGTTGGAAAAAGAATTGTCTTGGGCCACACATAAAATACACTAACACAAATGATAGCTGATGGCCTGAAAAAAAAGTCACAACATAATCTTATAATGTTTTAAGAATTCGTGTTGAGCTGCATTCAAAGCCGTCCTGGGCTGCAGGTTGGACATGCCTGAGCTAACCTATGAAAAAGCCCTTCCAGTGTGTAATAATTCTCAGGGTAGTAAGGCTTATACATAAAGCCATTTGCGTCACATTCATGTCATTATTACCTTGGTGTGTCAGTGCTTTGAATCTACTAAATTAGGAGATGATAAATTATTTTTTCCTAAGTTTTCCCCCAGATTGAGAATTATCATCAGGTGTATTTTATTTTTCTTTATTCATATTGTCTAATACATTCTTTTCCTTCTTGTAAGATAGTGTGTTTCAATTATTTGTGAATGATTTGTCACCAAAAGCAAAGAACAAGTTCACTATAAAGTGTTGTCTCACTGTACGTAGCTAGCTAACCATCAGTTGACACATTAACCTTCAGAGGAAACCAGGAAATGGTTTGTTTCTTATGTTGGTGGTTCCACTCTTTGTTGTCAGTTTTAAGTCTAATCTCAACAGTTAACCTGGAAAGAATTTGGTCTGGGTTTGTGACATTATCAAATCTGACCTCAGCTTATGTAAATAAACCAAACCTCAGGAAAGAAAGTATTGGTGTTCTAATGGGTTTCATGCCTGTGTGTGTATAAGAGAGATAAATCATAGTCTTAAGGAGTTCCCTAACTTATTTTGAATTCTTTATGTACAGTAAAAAAAATATATGATCTTATAACCTTTCTGCAGGTAAGAAGTAAATAGTTCACACTCTCCTCTCTCTTGTCTGCAGCATCAAATGGACCCTTCCAGCAATTTCTATAATTACCGAACAGCCCTCCGTGGGGCGGCACAAAGATCTTTAACTGCTCATAGCAGCAGAGAGAAGGTATGTGCTTAAGGAGTTTTCTTCACAGTAGAGTTGCCATGTATTGTACTGAAATGCAACATGAGCTGCTACAGAGCTTCTTTTACCTGTGCAGAGCTACAGAAGAAAGCTGATACACTATATAGAAACTTTATCATTTGCCACATAGGGAAGGGGGTTGCTAAAGGAAAGTTGGACTGTGGATAGGGAAAGGTAAGTTGGTGTAGAGCTTTGCAAATGTACATCACTTGTTATTACTGCATTATTTAAATGGTTATTTTGCAAAGGGTCTTAGGTGTGTTTCAAACAGTAAATTAAGTCATATGTTAGGATGACTAATAGCATTAGAGAGTAATTGGGTTTCATGGAAAATAGACATTTAAAGCTCCGCATAAGAAGCTGACTTAATGTAACCTTTTCTCTTAAAAGAATTAACTTGCCTCTCATGGTTAAGTCATTTATTTTCAGAAAGTAGGTTAGTTACTAGAGCATTAGGCCTGCTGTTACTAATTGGATATGTGGGTGGCAGAAAAAGTACAGGAATGATGTCTGAGATATTAATGGTCCTTGCTCTATCCACCCTACCCTTAAACAATTTCATACTATCCTGGATCCATCATTGTCTTGACTCTGAGGGTCCTTTCGTGGCAAAGTTCAGTGTTGTCTTTCCTTATATGGGAAGGGTAAGTCTTTTCAACATTAGGAGATCATGTTATCTGAGAAGAAAATACCTGGTTATAGTAAAGGACTGATGCAGGTTGCTTGATGAAAGCTCATTTCTGTGTAGATTCTATCCATCTTTTAACTTAAACAAATCTTCAACAAATAAAAGAAAAATGAAGGTAAACATTTCAGGGCATCTCCCTTACTTTCCCCCAGAAAGCTTTAACCTCAGTGATAATAAAAACAAACACAAAACGAGTTCCACCTAGACTAAATTGGTTCTCACCAAAATCCAAAATACCAATCCTGATGCTATTTGAGAGAGACTGCAAATTTCTTAACTTTTTTCTTTTAAATAAAGAAACAAGGTCAGAGAGGGGATGAAGCAGAAATAACTTCTCTAACTTAGCCCAACGATGGAGTTTACCAGCTTTTTGATTTTACCTGCCCAAATCCCAGTACTGCTGGGACTAGATCGAGAAAAGCTCTACTCAGAAGTTTTTTAACTTCACGTGCATGGGGGGATCCCAGCACCCTGAAGTGTGAGGATATGTGGCAGGCTGTCTGCAGCTTCTCGCCACCTCTCCACGTTGGCTGCAAGGCTCCCCCTGCCTGTCTGCATGGTCCCCAATGAGCATTTGCAGGGCTCTGCCTCAGTGAGGTGGGCGTAGAGTCCTATCTCTTAGTACAGAGCTGCAGCGTTGGACAAAGTCATTCTGAACTCTGACACTGCCCCCCCCCAACAAAAGATGTCGTTGAATATTATACGTGTGGGACCCTAATCGCTTTTTCCAGAAATAAACACAAAATACATCATTTAATACATTCTGTCTGCTTTAGTTTTGTTGTTTTTGCAAACCAACATGAGCACATGAACGGTAACTCTCTGGTTTTTGAAACAAATGAAATCACCATGATTTGAAAAACGAGGCTGTTTCTTTTTCACATTTACTCTCAGAGGCTATGAATGAAAACATTTCTAGGCAAAATCACCTTTTATTCAAGAGAATTGGGATGCCTTTTCTGTTTTAAAGTGAGGATAAACTGTCTTTACTGCTAAGTAATTTCCTATTTTAAAATCTTCCTGGTAACATGACTAGAGTAATAGAATCTTTGTTCTTTCAAATCTTGAGTTTATGTGGCCAAAGTTGCACATCTAATGCTATTTTATAGAACAGATCAAATCTGTCTTCCACAGGGGCCTTAAATGATCATTTTTTTTCCCACTATAGGAACATGTCTCCAGGTTTTTAACCTTCTTCATGTGATTACATGGTTTTAAATCCTTTTACCATTCTCCTTTTATTTGTGGGTTTTGCTCCTGCACATCAGCACTCCTGTCTAGGTGTGGAACTGATCTTGCCTTTAAGGTATAGGGTCTGAGTCTCTAAATTAAGAATATTTTGAGAGGGACCTGGAAGACATTATTATTTAAGAATTCTACATTGGCAAGACCTCCTAGAAACCAGACTTGTTTGCTCTCTCCTGTCAGTAACCCATACATTCATTCACCTTAGCTCACAGAAAGACACAGTCTTTAGAATCTCTTAATTTTTACTAAGTTGGATTTATATAGGGGCTAGAGATCTGAAGGGAAGTGCCCATGAGTAAATGAGAAGTGGAGGAAGCCTGTGAGACTTCTTTTTCCTTGCATGTGGGCATAAGGAACAGAACAGGGAAGTCTCTTCAGGAAGATGACTTCTATTTCTGTTTTCTTGGATGAGTGATTCAGTTAGTAGTGGAGCACCTTGCAGTCACCATGAATGCAAAAGTCACATAAGAGATGACCTTTTCCACCCAACTAGAAGCACATGACGTGAACTTACGAAACGTTTAAATACCCATATGAAATAGTAATGATCAGGACCACGTGACTGTCACAGCCCAGCCCAGCAGACTAGAGCACAGAAATAGAGTTCTTGCTTACAAGCTCTTACATGATGAGAATATTGCCTTATTTCCTGGGGCTGCCTTATGATGATGTGTCTTTATTATCTCTTAAGTGTATCAGTAATATACAGAGTGTTCCAAAAATACGTATACACATTTTAAGAAAGGTAATCTGGGGATGAAAACTTTCCATTTTGCTGTTTTAAGCATGTGTCTTACGCTTGTTCTGCTGACTCCTGTCTCGTGTGCACATTGTTTGCTAAACTTCTGTGGTGAGCATGTACACTATTCCAACGCCACAGCAGAAGCAGGCCTCGTCGCTGTGCGAGGCCTCCCCGTGCTCCCTTGTGCACGTCACACACAGTACCACGCGTCTCAAACTTACCACGAGTGTGTGCAGTTGGTGGGTGTGTTGGAGGTTCTGTGGCATACCCACTGTCGTCGTACTTCCACAACGTTCTTGAATTTCAAATACCACTTCAAAATGGTCTTGCACTATTCAAACAACACCCGTGCTTTCATCGTTTTCTTTGGCTGAGCTGACTGTCGCTTGGTGATGCGAGCATTCATTTGATTAACACCATCTTTTGAGTGAATGTCATACTACACATTGCTACTGCAATTCAATTCAACTTCGAAAAGCAATGCATAGATAACATGTCTTACAAATGCATGTACTTTTTTTTGGCACTCTGGGTATTTGTCCCTTTGTATGGGGCCCATTGGTTTTTTGGGAGTGCCTAACTGAAGCGAAGCCTGTATTATTTAATTTGATCCTTGCTACAAGTCAGTGAGGTAGTTACTTCTGTTTCCATTTTAAGGTGAGGACACTAGGCTTTCCTAGTATGCTAGGCTCATACCAAGGGTAGCAAACTTTTTCTATTAAGGGCCAGATCACAAATATTTTTGGCTTTGTGGACCATATCATCTCAGAGCAACTCAGCTCTGATACTAGTAGTACAAAAGCAGACATCGACAATATGTGAATGAATGAATGTGGCTGTTTTCCAGTAGTGCTGGATGGCCCCTGTAAATTGAATGTCATAGAATTTTCATGCTCATGAAATACTATTCATTTGATGTTTTTCCAGCCATTTAAAAATAAATGTAAACTATGTGGCTCTGAGGCTATCCCAACATACGTGGTGGACCAGAGCGAGCTGGCCTGTGGGTCACAGTTTGCAGACCCCTGACTCTTACAGCTAGTACATGGTGGAGCCACATTCTAAACTGGTGTCTGGCGGAGTCCCAAGTCCAGCGCCTCCCAGTCACAAGCAGTCTTCTCAAAGACAGGAAGTTCGGGTGTGCTTTTATCATTGGTACTGTGTCTATGTCATTCTTAAATAGCAGTATTTGGAGGAGAGGGAGATCTTTAGCAGTTCAGCTTAAGAGACTTCCATAGATAATAGCAGGTGATTAAAAGTATATTCAGAGGGACTGTCAAAACTGTTCACTTTGGTTATTTTCAGAGAACAATGAAGCAAAAAAATAATGAAAGCTGTTGTTGTTTTTTTTTTTTTTAATGGCTTAGGGGAAAATCTGAATTTTTCTCTGGAAATGGAAGTTGGTACTTAATATTGCTGTGTATGAACCAAAATGTGTGTTTTCCAGACCTCCCATTCATTGAGTATAGATGCACAACATGAGTCATAAGCTTGGGGAAACTTCTGAAACCTGCTCTTGGGTAAACCACATAGGCCCACCACTTGTGTCTGGAGAACTATTTCCTTTGCAGCACAGTTAGAGTCTTTAAAATATGTTGGCATTCGAGAGAAGGTAAAAGTTACTGTGTCTGAGCTTTGTTCTTTGTTAATTATGAGTTTAGTAGGATTTCGGGGACTTTCTTAGAGATTATTATTTTAGGTTAATTAATTAGATACCACCTCATCCAACCAAAGATATGAGGCAAGAAAGTCTTACCTAAGAGGGCTTATTGTTGTCCAAACAACCTTTAATTTTAATACAGACATTTATATTCCTCTGTCACTTGGGCACCTCTCATAACACATTGTGCAAGGTACTGCCTCGGTGATTTCCCAGGAGAACAGGTGCTAACTTGTTGTGACATATGAAGGCCAGGTTTACGCAATAGGACATTTGTAGCAACTCAAACCCTGAGCTCTCACATTATCTTGAGCAGTGTCTTCAAAGATAAAATAAAATGTCCATCTGAAAGCAAGTTCATCAAAAATGTAGAAATCTAAATGATACAATAATAGACATTCTAGCAGGGAGATGGGTCACACGTCTAAAAATCTTGGCACCTGGAATGGCAGGTATTATATTAATATTTTGCTCTAAGTAAGAGGTTGCTAACTGAAAAGGATGAGTTGTTTTATATCTTTTCCCTTTGATTATAGTTAGAACACTCAGATTTTATTCTAGGCACACCTTGTTTCATTGTGCCTCTCTGATTGCACTTCACAGATACTACATTTTTTACAATTTTAAAGGCAACCATCAAAAAGATTGCAACTTGCTTTATTGTGATACTTGCTTTCTTGCGGTGGTCTGGAACTGAGCCTGCAATATCTCCGAGGTGTGCCTTGTATATACTATTGCACTGACAAACAAGGAAAACTGTAGGAACAACGTGAAGCCATCCGTCTCCCGGTGCCACTTGTCTTTGCTGGGTTTGGGTTAGTAATAGCATTTATGTCTTAAGCAAAATGATGTGAAGGAGAAAACTGCTGTCATGGGAGGTAAACAGAACACCATAGTTTAAGTCACTGGCCTTTTATGTAATCCAGAGGGAAGCTGGTTCATTAAATTCTTGTATTGTTTGATAAGAGGCTACATGTTGGTTTGCCCCAAAACAAATCAGAATCTTTTGTTTTCTTTAGATTGTGATACCATTCTTCAGTCTTCTGATCAAAGATATTTATTTCCTCAATGAGGGCTGTGCTAACCGCCTTCCCAACGGCCATGTCAACTTTGAGGTAAGGGTGGGCTGGGAAAACCTGAGCACAGAAGGGCAAGCTTCTCCACCGTGGTATCCCGGGCCAGGCCGCCAAGCTGATGCCCAAGTTCTAGAGCCCAGTTCCCTTTCCCTAAATTTTGTACAAAAATAACAATACGGCCTGGGGCAACTTAGCTGCACCAGTATTATTAATTATTTGGAAGTACTTGAGTATATATTTTACCTGTCCCTGACATGTATCTATACCCAGTTTTTATTAAATTTAAAAAACTATGTAGTTTAGAAGATGAGAAGTCAGAGGGCAACATTACATGGAATTGGCTCTTCCAAGCTTATAATTTTGGATGACTACATTTAAATTCTTTTCTCATATTCTTTTATATTCATTTTTTAGAAATTTTGGGAACTGGCCAAACAAGTGAGTGAATTCATGACGTGGAAACAAGTGGAATGCCCGTTCGAGAGGGACCGGAAGATCTTGCAGCATCTGCTCACGGTACCAGTCTTCAGTGAAGACGGTGAGTAGGCCGTCCAGCTGGGACTGCCACCCGTGTCTCCAAACCGAACAGCTGGGAAATTAGTGTATAAATGCTGGGTGCCTGGTTCTTCCTGTGGTACGAGGCCTGTCTTTGGACCTGTTCCATCTTAGGAGTTTTCTGTTACACAGAAAACTGTCTAATTTATCCCTAAAATATTTGTCAGGTACTCATTTAATATTCCCCATAAACAGTATGTTTCTGGGTTTAAACATTCTTTATAATACTAGCTCTGCAGAGCTTTGGGCATCAATGGAAAGTTGTGAAGGATTTCTTTTTCTCTTGTTTGGGCTTGCTTCAATGGAGAAAAAATGATGGTTTTTGGTATGTTGATATTTGAGGTAATTTAAATAAAGAAACAGTTAATTGCTATCCCCTGCTGTTTGAAAAAGTAATGGAAAGTCTTGACCTGTTAAAACATTAGAGAATTTGAGGCATATAATGTGATTGACAATGGACAGAAACAATTGACCAGAAGACAGTTCATTTTTAAAGAATTTGGGGATTTATTTTATTCAATATGTTATATCTTAATATTATATAAATGAGTAGCATCTATGAACTATTCCTCTAGCAGATGGATAGTGTTCATGATACTGACTGAAGAGCATCTCAATTAATATTACCACTCTATAGGGGACTTGGTTGTTTTAAACCTCTACTTTGGATTAGTAACACCCTTTAAATTCTTTGGATGAAGATGCTTTTTGATTTCAAAGTAAAGAAATTACATTAGAAAGATAGAAAGCTGGAGAAAGCTGGCCTAGAAAATCTGGCATTTTCTAAGAGTTTTTCTTAAAAACGTCCAGGCTACCAGGAAGGGATCCCCTTCCCATGCCCTAAAGAACATAATTGTGGGCACATGACAGCATCGTGCGGTTCGTAAGTCTCTTTGCCTCATAAATTGTCTCTTGGTTAATTACGTTTTCTTGTGGCCTAGAGGCCCTTGGGTTTTTGTTGAGATGGTCACTCAGAGGCAACATGATATTCTGTGTTATTAATAAAACTGTGAAGCTTCTTAGTTATACTTTGTTTTTAAGGACTGTGTTTTGTTCTAGGGGTTGGCTCAGGTTGAACAGGGGATGGATGGTGATGGATAATGTATCGGGAGAAGGCTTCATTGTTAATACATTCTTATTTTTGCTTGATTGTAGCTCTGTACTTGGCTTCCTACGAGAGTGAAGGGCCCGAGAATCACATAGAGAAAGACAGATGGAAGTCTTTAAGGTGGGTCTCCTTGCTTCTCATTGCTGGGCCAATCTAAAGGAGATGTTGGCCTTCCCTGAAGAAAGCCACATGCTTTGTGTAGGAAGTCCCTGCCCATGTGTTCCCATTTCTCTGTATCTTACCTCCTGATAACTGAATCTCCATGCCTTAGAATCCTTACTGCCATCATTCAGTTTTCTTACCTGTCATGTTTGTATATTGGCAGATCCATACAGTGACTATTTTGCTTTCTATCTTCCATTATTTTATGGCATGAGGAAATGAAATTACCCCATGATATGCTAAAAGAAACACTGACTCATTCTCTTCATCTAAAAGATAAGAGGTTCAGACTATATTTATAAATAGTTTTACACTAGAATCTTATTTGACCTGAGATAAGAGACCTAAGTGACAGTGTTCGATAAATTTGGCGTGCTGATTATTGACTGGATCTTGGTCCCAACTTAATTTGAGGGCAGGCCGACTGACCAGACATCCCATTTTAAATGAGACAGAAAACAACAGTACTGTCCCATTGCAGATGGTACGTATGGTCAGCCTAGTCTCACTGGACTAAGTTTAAGGTGTCAGTAGGCTGACCATACATTCTGTTTGAAATGGGACAGTACTGTTGTTTTCTGTCCTGTTTCAAGCGGTACATCTGATCAGCCAATTTGGGGGAGAAGATGGGACTTTTAAACATAACCCAGAATATTTTTAAGTTTACAACTTTTGTTACTCTATTACTATTTTCAAATAAATATGTTTTCAAACAAAACATTTTAACCATTTGAAATACTTCAATAGGCAAAAGCAGCCCAGGATGAAATAACAATATAACCAAAATTGCTATATATTTTTTTCTCCTAAGAGAGTCTGGGAGCATGTATCTTTTTGAACCAGGGTTGACAAGCACATTTGCTGTCCTTCCCAGTCATTTGGAAGTCTTCATTAAGCGATATTGGACTAGGTTTCATGAACCAGGATATATGCCTAAGATATATTTGGTATATATTTGGTTTTGTGTGATTTGTTTGTTTCAAACAAACAGTGAGGAGGAGTGAGGTTTATTGGCACTGAGATTATTATCCTTAGAACAAGTTATGGTGACTGGTGAAGGAGTGGAGGTGTTTCTTTTATCCCCAAACACAAACATAAGGAAGATACAGCCAACACTTGAAATCATGGGAATATGAGATTGCTGGGCTAATGCCCAGTTTTACTTTTATGAAATTTAACATTGTGCTTGCTAGCAGCACATTTCTATTAAAATCTTGTATTACTTTGTGTTGCTACTAAAAGATATTATTAATAACTATACTCTTAAATATTATTCATGTGTAAGACATGAGCTGCAATGTACACATCTTGCTTGATAAAAGATTTGGGAATTACTCCTTTTAGTTGTTTTTTTAGATAAAATTTGCCTTCCACATATGTCTTTTTTTTTTAATCTTCCCTTTCTATTTTCTAAAAACATTAAGTTGGTGTGGTCCCTGAGCACAACTTAGCTATTGTTACTTTCCTTATAGATTTTTTAAAAATTGGTCATCAGATAAGTTCATTATACATAAATGAGACCTGCTACCTGTATTACCTGTGAAATCCAGACATACTATAATAAGGCAAAGGTACCACATCCTTTTCTAGTTATTCTTCTCTGCCACATTCCTATTAATTAATGGTTTGTTTGAAGGATTTGTAAGTCAAAAGGTTGATAATGAAAGGTAAAGATTGAATTACGTAATTTCTTTCCACATGTGTAAGTACTGTACACATGGTATACTCGTGCAGTAACATTTATTGAACTGTGGCCAAAGGATTTAGTGGAAAATTTAGAAATGTGAAGTGGAAAAGAGTGTACATTGTCTTGGCATAAATTCAGACACAGTTTCATAAATTCATCTGCAATTGTACTCAGCTCAAAAGTGCTCAATAATAATGCTTCTGATAAGATTTCCTTGAGGGACAAGAAGTGACACAAATAGAATGAATGATATACTTTTTAAAATTGTATATATATATACACACACACATATGCATGCATGCACACACACACACAATGAAAATGTATTCTTGGTATAAAAGACTAGTTTCCATGTTAAAATTGTTCATAAGGGGCTTGAAGAACAGGCTCTCTTCCAAATCGGGCTTTAAGCCATGAACTTTGCCTTTTCTCTGTCCTGTCTGGTCTCAAGGCCCTGCGTCATGCCTCCTGCTCCCTGACCCATCTGTCCCCAGACAGGCCCTCCTGAACTCATGTGCTCTAAGGCTGTCTTCCTGTCCCGTCTCAGACCTCATGTTGTTTTGTAGTGTATGTGCTTCTTTTTCTTACTACCATGTAAGCCCCTTGAGGGCAGACGTAGGGTCTTCCCTCACATTTGCCACAGCCCTGGACACACGCTCCTGCCAAGTTGCAGAATGACATGGGGTCACCACAAGGCACAGCCACCACGAAGAAGATCAAGAAAAGACTGATCATTTGCAAAACCACATATGTTAAATGGATACTAAGACTAACTGTTTTGGAATGATAGTGCCCGCCTGAAAACTTGGACATGCCTTAGCTTTGAAAGCAGTATTGTTATAGAGACATTTTTCCCGCTGGCCTAGAGCCCTTTGTTCAGACTCTTAGGTTCAACAGTGGCAATGACACATATACCTCTTAGGGTAGACACCCTTCTTGTCACCTGCCCTTTAAATGCTCTCAATGGGCATGGAATGTGAAGATGCTTATATTTACTAAAGAAACCCATTTGTGATAAGATCAGTACCTATCTAAGAGCTTTTTGTCATTAATGACCTTTATTTTTTTGTTTTTGTTTGAATATAAAGCCACTCAAGGTATAGATTTATCTATAAACAAAGCTTTTGCCATCTCCAGTAATGCCTATTTAAGTGACTAGCAATTCTCCCAAAAAAACCAGGACTTAAACACTTAATACAGTAAACTCTTTGTTAACCAGAACTCAAGCAACTGACATTCTCAAGCAACCAAGTGCTGGTTGCTTGAGGTCCAGTTAACGGAGCATCTGCTTACATGTATCTGACATTTCCAGTCCCCATGGAGGCCAGCTGAGAGTCTCCTGTATTTTCCCCTCTTTAACTAAGCAAAAACCAAACCAACAACAACAAAAAACCAAAAAACTGAAAACACAGGAAAAAGGAAAGTGGTATTAGGCAAGGCATTGTAATAACATTTCAAGTAATCGGATATATCCACCCTTATATTGTCTTTTTGATTCCTCAGGTCAAGCCTCTTAGGCAGAGTCTAACAAACGGGACGCTGGCTGCTGCTGCTCTGCGTCACGCGGACCACTGAGGGGCTGGCCTTTGTCGTGTGGCATCTAGTACTTCAGAAAGTCACGGAGTCCCCGCAAGCAGGCTCACGCAACAGCAGATGGGGGACTTACCCACAGCTGACAGACTGACTCAGTTTTGTGAGACTGAAATGTTCACTGAAGACACTTGAGAAAGAATCCTCTAAGGATCCCAGCTCGGCACATGATTCATCTCCTGGAATTTCCATGTGAATCACAGCTCTGCACCTGGATGGAGCTTTCCTGTGTGTGTGTGTGTGTGTGTGTGTGTGTGTGTGTGTGTGTGTTTGTGTTTGGTTGAACATTTGCTGCTAATGGGACTTGCCCAGCTGAGTGCTGCCTCTTAGGAAGCCCATGTTTCTTTGTTAACTTAAAAGAAAAAGGGAGAGGAGGGAGAGGGGAAAACCCACCAGTTAGGTCCCCACCTTCAGCCCCACAGTATCGCCAGGAGGGGAAGAGACTGGTTGAAAGCTGACTGTGGACTGTTTCCCTTAGTCTGTGCTGTCCTGTGAATTCCCCTCCTCCCTCTTCCAACAAGGTTTTGAGTTGGCTGCTGGTTAGCAAACTCCTTTTTACCCATATAAGTTATTTAATATAATAATGCAAGTCAACACTGTGGTAGGAAAATAGCCACTAGGAAAAAAAAAAAAAGAAAAAACGGCAGAGTTTGTCCTTGGACTGCGTAACATTCTCGAAGGACTTTTTGTTTTCTTTGCGCCTCTGAGCTGTTTACCGCTCACCACTGTATTCTACAGATGTATTTTTCGGTAGTTTTTTCTGTTAGTTTTCCATGACGCCTATTTTTTTTTTCTCTTGTAAATTTAAATGATCTGAGTTTAAGGGTCTTGGAAAAAACCCATGGCTTAATTACAATTTAATTTTTTGAACAGATTGTTATGTTTCATTGCCTGTCGAAGGCTGTTGGGGACTAAACGTGTGAACAAAGGATAAATTGGAAAAGTTACCACCACCACCACCACCACCACCACTACAGCACTGAACAAAGCAAATGAAAAACATCTTGCTGTTAACTCAAAAATCGATCCAGTTGTGAAATCTCGTTCACCTTGTTAAACATCTAAATAAGCCTGTAGTTGCTCTGCAAATAGCCATTCTATTTATTTACTCTAGAAGCTGTAGAGTAGTAAACTGTGCTAATGAAAAGAACAAAACATCATGTTCAAAACAGAGATGTAGTTGAAAACTTAATGACCTGATTTCAAAAACCAGAGCATGTATATATGCTATTCGTCATCTCAGCGGACCTGAAATGTCTCCAAGTTGTCCCTTTACAACCATCAATATATTTCACACTCTGCGGCCGGGAGTTGTGGTGTCTTTCTTTTACGGGTGGGAAGGTTGGGTGGGGGTGGGCTGTAGTCGCAGCAGTTCAGCTCAAATGACTGGCTACAAATGTGTGTGTCCTTGAGGAAGGGGCCTTTGGGAGTATGTGTGTGGGCATTGATTTTCTAAGAATGAATCCTAGGAAGCAGTTAATAAATATTTCTTGCTGGGCACTTTCTAAGGGTTTAGCATAGATCATTATCCTCATTGTTTTAGGAATAGGAAAGAGACATATTATTAAAAATAATGACGTGTTCAAGGCCACATAGCGAATGAGAGGCCCAGTGATTTGAAGTAGACCTTCTAATTCCAGAGATCAAGCTCTAGACCACGCTGCCAAGCCTGCTCAAACTTCAGAATGTCCTTCAAATTTGCAAATAGCCTGTGGACCTCGTTTGTGTGTAGGTTGGGATTGTGTAGGTATGGCGTGGGGCCCAGTGGTGGTGGTGCTGCTGCTCCTGGAATCTGCTTAGAGTAGCAAGACACCCCCAAATCCTGCCTCCCTCCCCCCTGCACTGCCTTTCCCCGAACTTTGTACCCCTGTAGTTGTTTCAGTGACAGCAGCAATATTTATCTTTCAACCACCTACGTCGGGTCTGCAGATGTAGACTGGAAGGGGCTGGAAGCCACATCTGCCCATTCCATATGGTCCATAATGTAACAGTGGTTGGAAAAACTCTAAAGAAAAGTAGTGTTTCATGACACACAAAAATTACTTGAGATTCAGATTTCAATGTCTGTAAATAAAGTTTTATTAGAACACAGCCACACTCATTTATGCAGGTTTCTTATGGCTGCTTTTTGCTACAGTCTTGCAGTTGTGACAGACTGCAAAGCCTCCAATATTTACTCTTTGGACCTTTACAGACAGTTTTTGACCCCTGATCTTACAGGTTATTGCATTACAATGCGTTTGTAGAAACGCTATCAGTTCTTTATTATGGCGTTAGACACATAAATGTGGCTACTGAAAAGAATTTCCTGAAGTGGTATTATTAGGTCTAAAAAAATGTGATTCAGAGGCCATTTCATCAAAAAGTTTTCACTGAAAGACTTAATCACTCTCCAACCTTGCCCCTTGTTTTAATGTTCAGATAAGTCAGATTTAAACCATGTATTAACTTGTCTGTGGAAGTCATTTCCCCTCCTTAGTGTGGTGTGTGGATTTGGACTCCCCAGCAGGTTGTAGGTGCATTTATAATTTATGGGGCTGGCTGGAAGCCTGGGTAAACACAGGCGTAAACAGCGCCAGGCCGTGTCAGTCAGATTTCCATTCGGGATGCGTTCTGTCCAGGCATGTCACGCATTCCAAAGCAGCAGGCTTTGAGTTGAGGCCTGGAGGGAGCCTCAGAACATGCCGCGTTTAGTAGGGAAGACAGGGCACCTTCACCATTTGAAGTGTCCCTTATTTTAGAGGACACGGGCCCGAGTTCCCCCGGAGGGTGGCCTGCCTTTCATCTAGCAAAAACTAACAAACAAAAAATCATGAGAAATAGGCTGTCTTTCCTTGGTGTTTGGAGGTTTTTCAGCTTTGCCTCCACCCCTGGCCGGGCTGTGGCACCCCTGCCCATGTCCGCACCCCTCCTGTGCTCCTAGTACACCTTTATGTCTTTCTGTACTGTCTTTCCCAACAGCTATCCATATGCCTCCTGGGCTTAGCATCGCAAGCAAGCCAGGGCCCCTTTAGAGGCCGAGTTGCTAAGCTATGTAGGAATGTTGAATTATAGATTATTCACCTTCTCTGACTTCTGCTTGGGTGCATTTTGTTTACCCCGTGGTCTGTCTCAACAAAAGACGGGCCTTCCTCTATTCCAAAAGCGTTTTACTATTCTGACGGAGAACGCACAACTGGGAACAGAAAAGGGGGTTAGGCTGATTTTCTTTCGGAGCTAAGGGTTCAAAGGAATTCCAGAATTTGCTTCCTGGGGAGAAAATATGGTTAGTGAACTGGGAACTACTAACCAAACATATAAAACTTGAGGATACTCTGATGGCAATTTTATTAGGTTTATCCTCAAGATATTTGAAAAGGAAAGACCTCTGTCAGACTTGGACTTTTAGAGATTTGATAGAAAATGGGCATTTTTCTAATGGGGCGCATTCTGCTTAATTCAAGCCAAAGGTGGTTTTGTGTTTTGTTTTTTCTGTATTTGAATGAGCAGATTGTTGCCTCAATTCTCTGCTTCACATAACCAAGATCACTTGACTCTGTTCATGGCTCACAAGGGATGTTGGGGTTTTAGGTTTACATATACAAACCTCATAGATTAGGACCTGTCATTCAAAACTAGCAAATAAGGCTGGCTCCACGCATAATGGACCACTGCCTTAATTCCGTACTTAGTTCTTTTTGATAGACGCTTTTTGTTGTGTTTTGTCTGTGTTTAGTTCAGGGAGGTAATTCCCAGGTAGCCAGTTCCCCTTGGAGTTATAGCAGCCTTCAGCAGCCTTGAATCCTACTCCATCAGCCTGAAACCCTGCTTCACGGAAGATTCCACCTAATAAGAGAGGAAACAGCCAGATGTGTGTGCAATCACGTTCTGGACACGAGGAGGTAGCTGAGGTAGCTGTCTTGGACTGTTAGTAACTGTTAGCATACTTTATTTTAAATGACACATAATCCAACACTGTAGGATTTCTAAGTAATGATTTGTAGATAATAATGTAAGGAATTACAGAAGAAGAAGGGAACTGATATTTCTTAGAATAAACAAAAAGAATTGTATACTCCTCGTTCATGGCTGTCAGACCAGTGGGTTTTCTACCACAAAAAAGTTTGCTTTCTTTCCCTCTTCCCACCTACACTGCTGGGAAAAAATGAAAGTTAGTGTGAAATCGTCTCTCTCAGTGAATCATTGTGGGAAAGTAAGTCCAGCAAGATGTGCCATCAGCTTGGTTGAGACCTGGCAGTTGGAGGAACATGGGCATTTAAAATTTTTTTTGCAATGTGATTGTGAATCCTCATAAGTACCAGTGAGCTGTGTGGGAAGAAATGAGTCAAAGCCACTAGCAAGCCAATTATCAGTCTGGGCTTTGGAGATTCATGGGTTTTTTGCTTTATTCGGGTTGAATAAATTTCAAATGTCCCCCCAAGATATCTGGGTTTTGGGAATGAGTATAAATTTAAGTGATTCTGACAGTGCCATGGATGGCACTGTCCCCAGAGATCAGCAAAGGAAATCCAAGGCTTTTTCTTCTAAATTATGATTATTAATTAGATTGGTAACACTCCCAATAATTATTAGTGTTTACTAGTGATTTTTAGTTATATGTTTATCAGTACCAATAATCATGACAAGACACCCATCTTCTGAACTAATACAAAGATCCATTGTTAACTAGAATCAGTATTGTTTAGGGTCATGAATATGTTTGAAATATACTCTATTAGAATATTACTCATAGACATGGAATACTGTATTAGTAAGGGCTAAATCTCACGCCCCCAGATTTCTGGGACTTTAGGGTAGTCTCCCCACCCTTTTCACATCAGTGTCCTCATCTGTAAGTGATGGGTCTGGACTAAGTGATGGGGGTGAGTCTGTGGTTTGAGAAAAGCACTCGTTCAGCTTGCTGGACAGAAAATGAACTAGCAAGTAATTAGGACATTCTGCGTTTGTGCCTCCAATATTCTCTTCCTCCTGCCCAGCTCTTTTGTGTTTGGTTTCATTGTGTTTGAAGAGGGATGGGGTAAGAGGCTAATTGCTACTAGATAGGAGACAAAGAAATGATAAAGTCTCAACTCGCCCCATGCCACACAATGGAGAAGAGTTCTTTATAAGACGGAGTGATTGCTACAGACCAGAAACCAGAAAATATACAGAAGGTGCCAAAAACAAGTATACACATTTAAGGAAAGGAAAAAGCTGTATTAAAATGGTAATATTCAATATATACCAATAACAAAAGATGACTACAAGTCACATTTGACTTCTGCAATTACAAGAGGGGCTCAAAGTGGTTCCCATCAGTGTGCAGACACTTCTGATTACGGGGAACCACTGCTTGGGCAACGCTGACCACAGTGTCCACCTGTATCACTGCACATGCTGTTTCAATTTCTTCCCAAAGTACCACTGGTGTAGCCAGTTTTCTATGGTACACCACGTCCTTTAAGGTCCCCATAGGTAGAAGTCAAGGGCTGTTAATTCAGGAGAATGTGGGGGACACTCACACAACGTTCTCAAATTTCAAATACCACTTCAAAACGGTCTTGCACTGCTTGAATGACAACCATGGTCTGCCATTTTCTTTGACTGCCCTGCCTGTCACGTGGTGACACTAGCATTCATTTGATTAATGCCATCTTTTGAGCAAATGCCACACTACACACTGTTACCATAATTCAATTCAACTTCTAAAAGTAATACATAGATAACATCTCTTAAAGTGTGTATATATATTTTTGGCACCCTGGTATTTTATGCAAGGCCAGATGTATGATTTCAAAGGGACTAGATTAAGAATGAATAGTTTCCAAATGACTTTCTGCTGTAGACTACGTCTTTGCCAGAGCAGCTGTAGTAATTGCTCCTGTTTACATAGATAAAATCACATATAAAGTACTTGCTCATACCTAGTCATTCCTAAATGATTCACTGTCTTAAAAGACCAAGACTTAAGACAATGATGATCAGAGTCGATTTCTGCATTTTGTCAAGTTACATTGGGCCAGATGGGGCACCTCCTCTGCAGGTTGCCCAGACAGTGGTCAGCTACTGAGTGTGACATACTTAGAGGAAGTCCTGCAAAGGGCATGCATGAGTCTCCAAGTATGGACACCTGCCTTCCTTGGGCTACAAATGCTCTGTGAATCCTAATCCAGCAAGACCTCTGCAAAAGAGAAAAGATCAAAGAAATAAACCGACAAATACTAACTCAGAAGAGGAAGAAAACTGTAGAGGAAATGTAAATAACAAAGCTTCTCCCAAGTAGGAGAGTTAGTTTAAGCGTTGTGACTTGAGCAGTGTTAGAGCTTCTGAGATACTCAAACTCATTTAAAATCTAGTAAGCCAACAATGAAACTCGGAAACATGTTTTCTTGGGTGACCACAATTTTTTTGCTATACAACTAGAGAGTAGTTAAGTGAATAGAACTAGGTCACCAGGTGACCTAGTTCTATTCATATTTTCAGGGGTTCCCTGGTGGTGCAGTGGCTAGGCTCCGGTGCGCTCATCACTGCGGCCTGGGTTCGATTCCCGGTCAGGGAACCACCCCCCTGCAAACAAAATTTGTTTTCAATGACAGTAACTTATTAAACTAACTCTGTAAAATAAATGTTATACAATTCTGGAAAATAGGCATCCCCAACCCCTCCTCATCTATTCCAAAATTACCAGGATGAAGAAGAGCTGGCTGGAGAGCTTGCTTGAGCTCTCAGCCAGCTCAGACTTAGGGGGAAAATAAGAATGGCCCAAGAGGTGCTTAGCCCCGCCGAGGCTCGGGAATGGTAAAACGCTTTCTTTCCTGCAGGATATTCTCTTGGCTGACAGGTAAGTCCCACCCTGCTGTGATGGCCAGAAGCGCGTGGGAGAGGCGGCAAGCGTGCAGGCCTGCCACCCACGTGGTCTCACTAACAGGGTTCCCTGTGTTCAGAGAGTTCCGAGGGCCGTGCAACAGTTCTGTGGGATTGTCCCTTGACTTATTTTGTTCAGTTCGAGATGGGATGACCCTGGTGGGAGCTTTACGTGGCCCTCATCCAGACCCAGGTGTAGGCTATTGGGCCTCTAATTCCCCGACACGTTCTCTTCAGCTGAACTATCGGTTCTAGTGGAGATGGCGAGAATGAGGGAGGAGGGTCCACTACTGCTGAGATTGGCTGCCTCCTTCAGCACGACTTCTGGGTGCTATTGGGGCCGGAGAACCTTTCCGTTCTTTGCCTTAACAAGGAGTCCTAGCAATTATCCTTGTTTGGAGTGGGCCTGGGCCCCAAGGGGTCCGTGGTCACCTGCCCTACACCTGCCGAGGCTGGGCAGGGGCATGAAGAGCAGACACCCAGTGGCAGACAGCGCCATTCCCAGTAGGTGGGTAAGTTCCCACCTCCCACTCTACCTCAGGCTCTACTGCTCTTAGCTCGCAATTTAACCAATTTAAATTCATTAATTAAGTCGTGCTATTAGGTGATTGAGGTTCATTTCATGGTAGTTTTCTAGGGCCTATGTAATACAGTGAAATTTTCAAAATTCAGGCAGCAAGAGGAGACATGTGGACCAGAGACCTTGGAAAGCCATACAATGCAAGAGCTTTAAAAGGGTTACCAAGGGATGGATTGATTTAGCTATCACATGGGTTGGTGACTGGCCTGCCACTACTAGAGCCACCATCTAGGACTGTCCCCCCTGCCCTAAGCAGATTCCTTCTAAAGTCAGGCAGCCTACCTGCCCCTCGGTTACGTGTGGTGTTTTTCAGCCATTCCAACACTTGTGAATTCTCAAGGTTCTCTAATTGTCAAGAAAAGGGGAAATCTCATTTGAGATTTACTGAGTACCTATGTATGTCACACACTCAGAACCTCTGCAAGGTGCCAGAGATACTGAGGTGTGAGTAACTCTCAGCACCTACGTTAAAGGAGCTCACCTTCTGAGGAAGTCACCCTCATCCCCCCACAGGTGTTGGGAGTAGGCCTGTCCCTCGTGGTCCCATTAAATCCTCTCTTCTTAGCTCATCAGCTTGGGAGATCAGAGAATTTTTGAATGAGATTTTATGAATGTTTGCCTGGGGAACTCCAACTGCATGTGGGTATGGGGGCCAGGCAGCCATATACGTGGGGGTACCCAAACCAACCGGAATTACCTTTCTCAATGTGAGAGGGATTATGCATTCGGAATTGGCTCCTCCAGGTCAAACAGTCAACCAGAGTTTTATTCTGGAAGTTTTGAGAAGGTTGCATCATGATTTATGGAAGAAATGTCCTGAGTTGTGACAAGCAGATGACTGATTCTTCCACCACGACAAAGAACACGCCCACACAGTTCATGACCAAAAGTTTGTGACCAAAAACACATGACCCCCCTGCCCCACCCTTCCTATTCTCCTGATCTCACACCCCAAGTCACTTTTATTTTTGTATCCCCAATAAAGGAAGTCCTCACAAGGAAACCTTGTGCTGATGTGGAAGAGGTGAAACGAACAAACAAAAAGGGCAGAAGCACTAAAAGGCATCGAAATCACTGAGTTCCAAGCTGTTTGAGCAGTGGGAAGTGTGTCTCGGTAGGTGCATTGCATCCAACGGAGAGCACTTTGAAGGTGACTGAAGTTTAAACATGTAAGAATAAATACACAATTTTTTATAAACAAATTCTCTTTTCTTTTGGGTCCCCTCCTCCTAGGGACGTATCATTTTATTCTGCACGGCTGAGGATGGTGACTGGAATCGAACCAGTCTCACTCACCATCTACGTCTGCCACCTCCACCCCGAGGAAGCGCTGCTTGTTGCAATGACACGGCGCCTTGTCCCCAGGGGCAGAGGCTCTGATGTGCTGCCAGCAGACCTGCCACGGGGCGCAGACCCAGTGCTCCATTCAACGAACCACCTCACGTTAGTTGGGGCTGAAGGAGGGTGTAAGCTGAGGCCGGAGAGGTCCTCAGGACCCAGATGGAGAGAAGAGTCAGGCTCTGTGCTGAGAAATGGCAGGTGGTGCTTAAGGTCTGTGGGGAGCCTCTGGAGGATTTTTAGTAGTGATGTGCCAAGGTCAGGGGCACGTTCCAGCAAGAGAGCACTGGCTGCTGAGTAGCGGATGAAATGGCGCGGGGGTGGCGGGCGGGGGAGGCGATGGCCAGGAGAACAGCTTAGAGGAGCTGAGTAGGAGGCTCTGGTCTCAGACCAGATGGCAGGTCAGGAGGAACGACGTACATTGGTGAGACAGCGGTGAAAGGCCAGGTGAGGCGTGTGGCCGCCCTGGGGGATGAAGAGGGCCTGAGGCTGGGAGCAGCAGCTGTAGGTGGGTCCATGTTATGGGCTGACGGTCATGTGGGAGTGCTAGCCCCAGGACCCTGGAATGTGACCTTATTTGAAGAGAGGGTCTTTACAGAGATAATCAAGTTAAGGTGAGGTTATTAGTGTGGCCCCTATAAAACGGTACAGCTGGTAGTCTTAAACGGGAGCGGGGATGTGGACACAGAGACAGACGTGCACACCCCACGCCACTTCACGTGGCAGGGAAAATGCCATGTGAACACAGAGTTATGCTGCCAGGACACAGATGCCGGACGTGGGGAGGGAGGCCGGCACCGAGCCTGCCCTGCTGCCTGCGGAGGGACCCCGGCCCTCTGACACCTGCGCCTCACGCTCTCCACTCCAGACCTCGGGGATGACACGTTTCTGTGGGTTCAGCTGCTCAGTTTGTGCTTCTTTGTGACAGCAGCCCTAGACAACTAACAGTCTGTCTCTTTTATTAAATAATTTTTATTAGCTGAAGTCTGCTGTGAAGTCCTTCTAATAAAGAGGTTTGTAAAGGGATTAGGCAATTCGTCCCACACTTCACCTTGAACTCCACAACCATAATCATTCCAGTTTATTGCCAAACAACCTTTTCAGGTTCCATATTTAACTTATTTACGAGCATTCCCTTCAATTGTCTCCCACCGTGATCAATGGAAATGCATAGGGAACTTGAAAAGTTTACACAACTCAGTGACCCCAATTAAATACATACCGTGCGAACGGGTGTATTCCAGTCCCGAGGCCCAAGCCCCGGTGAGCCGGGATGTGTGGGTCACACAGGATATTTGGGAAGGATTATAGAATAAAACCTTATTTTACAGATACACACACCAAGGTCCAAAGAATTTATGTGACGGTGGGCTAGCGGTTAACAAATCGCTGACAGGGCCCGAAGGGAAGATTTCATCTCTCGACCTGCAGTCAGCTCTGTCTCTTCACACTGCTGGTGCAGTGCCAAGTCTCCCCCTTGGAACTGAGTCGTCGGACGCTCCCCCCGGTTACTGAATGCAGGTGTGAAAATTAAGTGATCTGAGACTCCATCCTGCAGTCATTCAAGAAAAGAGATGTAATAAATGTAAATAGCAGCTTGCAGGAGAGCAAGCACAATGTAAGTGTAACGAGAAAGGAAATTATTTTGTATCTGACTGTCTACTTCTCAGTCTGTTTGCTGATTGCTTGTGGGGATTAAGATGCTGGGTTACACCAGGGTTCAGGGGCTTCTTTATTTATGGTCACTTCATAGGTGACTTCATTCAGTCCCATTGCTTTCAAATCCTGTACCACCTGGTGATTGCCCCATTTATAGCTCTAGGCTTCCTTTCCCGGAGGTGGAGTCACCATAAAGCTTAAGAAGCTTAAACTTTAGGGCCTCTCACGTGTATGATCCCTTCTAAGACCGGGCACCTAACTTTAAATTGAGTCTTCAATTCTTTATCTTAACGACAAAGGACGTCCCTAAAATGATATAAACTCTGGGTCCCACAAGCCTGGATCCGCCCCTTACCCTGTTCTGTGGACTTCCGATTCGTACACTACCCTCCGCTTGGATGGCCTTGTCCAAAAAGTGAAAAGAGAAAAACCTCCTGATTTTCCCAGCACGGGGGGCACTGGTGCTCATCACCAAGTACTTCGCGCACCCCGCTTTCCGGGCGCGCGGTGGGATCGCCCTCCCGCCGTGCTCGCTTTCAGGGAGTGAGAGTGGAAGGGACTTCACTTCCTCCCTTCCGACTGCTGTGCCGATGGTGGAAGGACGTGAGGATGAAGCCCCCATCTCCTTGGGTCCCTGAGTGAACACTCCGAGCGGAGCTCCCTGCCAGCCTGCCCTGGGGTGTCCTATGAGTGAGAAAGAGATTTTTGTGGGTGAGGCCAGTGAAACTTGGGGGTCTATTTGTTCCTACGGCATCCCCTGGCCTATCACGACGGACGCATTTCCCAACTCCCCGCCTCTCCCCTTCTTCCTGGCTCCGAAAACACCGACTCACTCCTCGGGGTTGCTCAGGCCAATCCCTGGGCCTCCTGCTTGATTCTTCTTCCTTCCGCTGCACATCAGGGTCCCGTAGACTGCACCTTCAAACGTAGGTGGAAACCGACGACTTCTCACCCCCTCTACCGCCTCCAGGACATCAGGACACCATCATATTCTCAGGGTTATTGCAAAGTCTCCCAAACCCTTGCCTTCCTATGGCCTGCATGCCGCCCCTCCGCTGGGTGGTCGTTTAGAACGCATCTGTTTATGTCACTCATCCCATAACTCATATTCCTGGAATGGTTTCTCCTCTCATTCAGGGTGACATTCAAGTCCTGTAAGATCTACCCCTGCCGCCTTTCCGGCCTCATCTCCTTCCACCCTGCACCTCGCTCGTGCAGATCCAGCCCCACACTGCCTGCTAGTCTGTGCACGCTCTAGGCCCTGTCCTAACCCACCCCTCGGGCTGGCGTATTCTTCCCCAGACGGACCCATTTCCTCTTCATCAGCTCTGCTGAGGCGTCTCCTTCTCAGATGAGGCCTCTGGTTGGCCCTCCTCAGATCCACAGCCCCCTGCCCAACGTGTCCAGCAGTTTGCAATGCATTGGACTTAGGACTACATGCTGGGTTCTCTGTTAAACTCTTCGTAGAAATAAACTCACTTACTTACAACTATCCTAAGACATGAGACCATCGTTATTGTTATTTAAGGGGTACAGAAACCATGGCATAGAGTTGTTAGAAGCTTATTTAACTAGTCACGAAACTAGTAAGTGCTGCAGCTCAGATTTATCTGTGTCAGACTCTAAACAGCCTGCTCTTAATTTCTGTGTAATTTTATTCCACAGATTAGGAAGATTCCAAAGTCATGTAAGAACTGGATTTTGGCCATTTTAAAAACAAGTGTTTATGTCATCCTATTGGCGGGCGCATTCAGCTGAATCACAGCCCAGGACAATTCGGGGCTCACAGAGCGGTGGCTCCCACGGGGTACGGGCCGGGCGCTCAGTGTCCGCCTGGATCTGGGCTGAGAAGGGGACGGCGGCGTTCCGACTCCATCCTGGTCTGCTGTCATTTTTATCATAAATCGGCATGAAGACTGAGCAGGTCACAGAACTAACGTAGTATCGACTTTCAAAAGGTTTTTGTTTCGCTGCCATAACAAATTAAACAGACTCAGATGGAACTTGATAGACTTAAGTTAGGTTCAAAATTCCCTCTTGGAAATTCAAGTGGAAGAAAATGAGTTTTAGAAAAGTCCATGTAAAGGGCCCTCGGGATTTTAACTGACCCCTCTGTTGGACCCACTGTGTGACAACATACAGGTGTTTTAGCAGCCACGTTGGTCTCATTAAGAAAAATTCTGCATTCAGATGGAGGGAAGCTGGAAGCCTGCGATCGGCCGGGCTGCTAAACCACACCTGTTTCCTTCCATTCCATTCTTGTGTCATTCTGTTGTTTTCTGTTCTGAGCGCCAGACTTGAAAATGGACATGGACAAACTCAGACGCACCAAGCACTAAGTACAGGGAAATTTAGGAATCAGAGCCATGTGAGAATTTGGCTGGACCCAGAGTTATATAACCAGAAGGGAAAGCTTGATGGGACAGAACCACTGTCAGGGAGCTGACCCTACTGTGTTAAAGGGAAGAATTAGGGCCCAAAAGTGAAAATTACGAGGCAGATTTGAAGTCAAGGTAAAGAATTTTCTAATCCACAGATAGGTGCTGCGTCCCTAACTGATACAGGAGGAATCCCCGTGGATAGTAGCCTAACCATGCTCCTGCCTTCACAGTGCACAGCAGCCAGCCGGATGGACAGTTTGCTGACTGATAAGCGTGACCTATTTAAATGCGACAATAGGTGTTGCTGTAGACGTCAGCAGTGCCACAGAGAGGAGTGATTGATTCTCCCTCCATAGGTAGTCAGGGACACTTCACAGACGGATAATTAAGCATAACTTGGAAGCACAGGCATGAGTTCTCCAGGGGGAGACATGCTAGGGAAGTGCTCCCAACAGAACCCAGCCAGGGAGTGAGGGATGTCACGTAGGGACGGGAGGGAGGCAAGCAAGACTGTAATTTCAGGTGAAGTCCCCGCTTCAGCCTGATCCCCGAGCTGGTGGCAAGCTCCGGAGCATGAATTATGCCTCTGAGTCTGATCCCCCTGAGACAAAAGAGTTGGGCTTTTGTGCTTCCACACCAGCCTGTCACTGGTTAAGTGCTGCCCTGATAGGACAGCGAGAGGAGCAGGGACAGGCAAGCGTCTCCAGAACAATCTGAGAGTTGTAGGTGCTAGTGTGAGCCCTACAGAGTCTGGAGAAGTTGGAGAGAAAGTGCAAAATATAGTTAAAGGATCACACGCGGCTGAGGGAGCCGGCCCTACAGCAGCAATGTCCCTTCTCAGAGACACGCAAAGGAGGGTGTCCTACAGCAGCAATGTCCCTTCTCAGAGACACGCGAAGGAGTGTGTCCTACAGCAGCAATGTCCCTTCTCAGACACACGCGTAGGAGGGCCTCCTACAGCAGCAAAAGAACCAGCTGGGCAAAGGTGCGAAACAGCTGTGTGGTCAGAGGGACAGATGTAGCGTCACCCAACGTAAAAGGCGAAGAGAACACAAGGAGGAAAGAAGGCAAGGAAGCTGGGGCTGTAGCCTGGTGGTACCCAAGGGAAAATTCCATCCGGAAGGACAGGAATCTCGGGGAAATCTAAGGACAAGCGCTGTCGTGTGTTGGTGCTTCATGGAGGCTGATTCAAGGGTGCTCTGGGGACCCCGCAGGTAGCAGGTAATGGGTTATTGCTTTAGTTCTCTGACAGATGTTTTCTGCCTTTCCTGATGCAAAATCTAAGGTCACTGACCTTGTCTGAACTGAACCTTTTGTATCAGCATGCTTTTTAACTTGCTGGGAAGCTTTGGGCCATGTCTGACCCTGCTGCCCATCAGCTGTCACTGGAGCCTTGTGGCCACATGTCATAGGGCTCAGCGACCTGGACATATGTTGCACAATGCGGCGGGGAGATTAAAGGAGTGGTGGCCATGGTACAGGTCCTGCTGTGATTGTCCGGAATAAACTTTCCAAGAGCCAAAGCAGTAGATCCTGTATCAGTTATCCACGGCCGTGTAACCAACCACACAGGGCCGGGACTAGGGCAAGGCCAGACAGGCACGTAGGACACAAAATTCAAGGAGGCGCTCACTCTCAGGGTCAAGCCTTTCAAAACAGTTGGGACATTTTATCAAATAAGGTGTCCAATAATGAAGTTTCTTTGTCCCTGCCTCCAATTTTGGAGCTGTACGAAAAGGGTTAACTCTCCCCTGAATCCACACCCCATAGTTTTCTTCTGGGTACCTCTGGTGTTTTCCCCGAGCCAAGAAATTGTCAGTGAGGTGCCCTGGGGCCTAAAAAGAGATGCAAATACTGGAAGAAGATCAGAGAGTAAGGACAGACATGACTGAGGGAGTGGGAGGAATTCATTTATGTGGAAACATAAAAGTTGGGCTAACAAGGCGGTGACTAATGATACGATAACTGTCTACAAACACCAAGCGTGTGTGATACGGATGCCAAGTTGCTTCACTCGGCGCAAAAATACAAGCTGAGCAATAACCCAATAGGCAAAGGGAAGAGCACGTCCTGAGTGACAGTTACAGAAAACAGAAAGAGTAGAGCTTAAAATGACCTAACGAAGACCCCTTCCTTTCTCTGAGGACGACTCCTGGTCATTCATTGGTTTCTTTCTTCAGCAAACGTCAGTACCCGAGGAGTTAGTTACAAAGAAGCCAGCTCTTCAGCTGGCCCTGCTCACACCTCAGAGGTCCCAGCGTCCAGCCTTTCCTTCGTTTCCTGAGTGACCAAATCCTCTCCATTGTTTCTGTCCAACAATGTTCAGCCAAGAAGTTATTGCTACAAAGGACAAAGTGATAGCATCTTGATGTATAATTTAACTCATCTCAGGAATAGGAATTCCACACCAGGTTTAACATTGCATTCAAGCTACTGTGCCTGGAGGGACACCAGCCTAGAGGCATGAAGGGTCAATGCGGGCTGACACTACTACTGTAAAAGCCACTAAAAGTTGTGTCATGGACTCAGGAGTCAGCAGACAGTGCCCATAATACTCTCCCCTCACTCATTAATGAATGCTCCTTTTCTCCGATAGGAGATTTACTCACCCCTACTATCATCATCCTCATGGATCACCAAGGCCAACAGTAGGACCACGTCAAAGCACAGGGACTGAAAGTGTCCCTTTCACAGGAAATTTGTCACCAGTGTCACTGAAGCAAAGGAACTCACAATTTCAAAATTACACATTCATTCAGTACCCCCGCATGGAGTGCAGGCATTGTGCTAGGCTCTTTGCTGGAACCTTAGAGCTGACCTCTCAGACAATGCTCAGGACACGGCCTCAGCTTCAAGGCGATGTCTGGGGGCCGCTTGCATCACTAGGCACAATGAGTTAGGAAGGACATTTCGCAGTGTCTAAGGTCCTGTGTGGAATCACGGGTAATGGAAGATCATGGGAGTGTGTGGGTCGATGAGATAGGGCCCCACAGGAATGAGTGGGTTGTTCAGAAGCTATTTGAAGGACAAACTCAAGAAGGTGTTAAGTGCGGAGGGACGGGAGTCAGTGGTGGAAAATTACTAAATTTATTAGACCAACCACAGAGAGAGTGTGAGTCTGTGAATCCCCATACGAGTCCCCAGTATTGGCTCAGAGAGGACATGGGTCTAACCCAGGGTCAGGGCATCCTACCCACAGCATCTTGAATAGGATGGAACTGTGAACTGTGGATAACAGCACAGACCGCTGAACTTGTAGGACAGAATTATCACCATAACAACAAATTGGTATTAGTTATTTAAGGGGTCTTAATGCCCTCAAGTGGTGGAAGCAAGGCTAGCTCTGAAATACTCCAACAGGAATTAATTTTTCTAAGCAACGGAGAGGCTGGAAGCTATTCCATTTGAAATTAACGATTTGGTTTGAAAGCTTTTACTTTGTTAGGGCACCATCCCAATTTTGGAGCTTTTTCTTTTTTATATGTTCTCTATCAGTTCCCCGATGTCTACCCCTCGCTCTAGGGGCGTAGTCCTCGAGCTTTAGTGGAGAAATGCTGCCACCTTGTGGGAACTGTGAAAACAAGCACCAAGGGCAAGCAAGGAATGGCTTAATTTTGTGCAGAGAAATTGAGAAATCTGGAACCTTTAAAGTAGGAATTGAGCCCTAAGCAAAATTACGATGTCAGAAGAATTCATCTTTAACATTTCTGTCCTCTTGTTTGTAGGAAAAAGGCAATATTAGTTTAGAATTGTGGTTTGCTCACTTCTGTATGCCTATAGGATAATGAATTTGCTAGCCTCAGTGTTCTTAGCTGTAAAATGGACATAACACATATAGAACATAATACATAGTCATTATTGTCCTTCTTTCTCAGAAGAGCTTCTTGTATTTTACAATTGCCCAGATTTGCAAAGAAAATGCCCTGCTTACATAAATTCTTATTTAAGGATGTGTAACTGCCGTGCTGCTTTATAGTTAGAGCAGTCCATGAAATGCAGGGATATAAAAATGTTTTTATACCTGAACATAATTTTATAGTCCTTGCACCCTCCCCACCCCTCTCTTTGGCAATTCCCAGTTTTTCCAGTTCGACTTTGTACCATTCCAGTCAAATGTAAGATTCATTTAACTCCTTCCTGTTTCAATTCTCCACGGTCACTTCCTCGCACAGGTCTTGTAGGGTAGGTCATCACTTACTTTGCTGTTTGTCCTGCACACAAAGTGGATCTGGAAGGCGGGAGAGCCCCCAGGACCCACAAAGCACACACGGGTTTTCCAGAAAAGAGTCCAAGGACCTTGTCTATCTACTGAAGGATGTGGAACCCCCACTTATGTATTACATTCCTTTCCATTTCTTTACAAGGGTAAAGGGAGTAGTAGATAAGAAACACAGTTACTGACTTCCATTTCCCAAAGATGGCACCTCGTGCACTGGAAACCTAGGAAGTTCCTATGTGACTTCAATTTCCCGGAAGACTTTGCTCGTTCTCTGCAGGTCTCAAGGGCGCCTGCTCTTAGCAGTGCTGCAGGAAGGAGAAACAGGTTCCCAAACTCTCTCTGTCTGGCAGAGTTGGAGGGCTCTGGATTTGCCAAGCACAAGTGCCCCACCTCGCACTCGGCCAGCAGGGGGCGGCCCTCAGCCCGGGATCGCCTTACCCCATCCCCCCTTCATTCGCGCAGAACTTTGTCCCTGTGTGACTCTTAGCCTTGCTTATTTTTAAATTACAACAAAGAAGAAGTCTATTATAGAACCATAGTTTCCAGCTTGAGAGGGACCAGCCGTATTTACAAATATGTTTCTTAGGAAACACTTAGAAGGCCTCGGCCCCGAGTTTTGGGTAAAAGCAGAAGAGCAATGACATATTAAAGCCATTTGCATGTCGAGTGTAGTACTTCACTGAGCCTTGAGGGGTATATCTAGGTGGGATTGCCAGAAAGTCTCTGCAAACCACTTCACGAAGTTTAGAGCAATAGATGAGGTGGGTAGACGCTGTGCTAGTGTGTTGCTACCTGTTACCACGTGATGTTTAATGAAACACGTAGAGGGCGTTACCTTCAGGGAGAAGACACCTGGTCTCCATAATTTCCTTGGGTTCCCACTTTGTTTCCGAAAGATGTTTACTGGTTAGAGAGTCTCCCGTCAGTTAGTGACAAATGCAGTTTGCCGCCCACTCAATTCTATCTTTCTGCTGCCAAAGGGTCTTCTAGCTCCCCAGAAACGTTTCAAACACATGTGGGTCATCCAAGCAGGTGGCAGACAATTCCTTTCTTAGGATGCTGGGGCTGGGAAGGTCAGCAAGGCATGCACTCACACATATTCCCGATTTCCCTCTCATGGTCAGGCTCTAGGTCTCAATCTGTTGTCATGATCATGCGGGACCAGTTATGATGACACTTAACTCTTTTCAGATGCTTTGGGACTGAATTATTATCAACAAGTAATCCTGACCTGGAGTTGATGGGTAAGTTTCAGAGGACCTGTGACCTCCTGAAGTGGAGTGGAAACTGTATGTGTATATTTGCATGTGTTTTATTATGTATATTTGTCTGAGGAGAAAGTCCACATAGTTCCAGGAGTTCTCAGAAAGTTCCTCAGTGGCCAACTAAATGGCTTTCAGCGTATAAGAATTGGGTCCTCACCCGCCCCCTGGGCCTTCCTGTCTGGCCCAGGCATCACTCTGCCAGGCCATCTGCTGGGGGCCTTCGGCATCTGGCTGTTCAATCCCTGACTTCTCCCTTCTCTCCGTTTCCGGTTTCCCTTCTCTCTGCCTTCCAGACTCACCCGACCCTCGGCTCTCCCTCCCCACAGTAAACACTTGTTATCTCTCCTGTTTCCTTTGCCCTCCTCTCTCCTGTTCATCTTTGTTCTCTTTCCCCCATTATCCTAATAAAGAACTAAAGAGAGACAAATAGAGACAATGCTGTCTCTCTATGAGTATGTCTGAGCTCAGTTGGGCAGAAGTGGCCCAGGGCTTCCCTCTTTTGTAGTGTTTCCCTTCAAAAGAAAAGAAACAACTTGATACACATAAGTGTCTTAGATGCCAGTTTTATCCCAACTGCTTTTCCTCTCAAAACAAACAAACAGACAGAAAAAAAAATTGCAGACTATTGGGCTGATCTTTAGCCGAGAGGGGCTCTTGCCTCTAAGTTTATTTATCCATACCAATTTCTTCATTCCATTTTTCAATATGGATATGCTTCATGCATTTAAATGAATCAACTAGTCCAGTGACTTCTACCCTTAGGATCTAAGACCACTGAGAGCAGCTGAGTGAATCCGGGGGTCCAGAACACGAGCACTGCCTGTACGAGTCTGTTCTGACTACCTCCTAAAGGATAATGTTTTAGATTGAAAGGGGGTTGAGAATCACTGACATAGAAAAATGTATCTTTTCACACATGGGAGCTCTAGGATGGGCTAATCGATGCAAGAACACAGCGAGATCCATGGGACCCATTGCTCCCAGGCCAAAGCGCCTCCTGCATACCCTGCCACCTGAACCAGGAGAAGACCCCCCCTGGGAAATCCTTTGGGAGCAGCCCCTTAAATACGTCTGCAGTCATGTCATTGGTGGTACATTTCTGAAAGTGCTTCTTGTTGGTCCTCTCTTCGTTTTGCAGTGGGTGTGAAAATGGAAGCACAGTGCGTGCAGGAGTCGGTTGGGATGGAGAGTGATCTGGACTGTGGTTTCTTCTCACCTATCTTAACTCCTTGCCCTTTGCTTGTTATCCCCAGCATGGACAGTATCCTTCTAGATAATAAAATGTACCTTTCAGGTGCTGCAGAGCTGTCTCTGTCCTCCGAATACCTTTGACTGAGGCCATGAGGCTGGTGTGTGGTACACCCAGGAATTGCATTAGCTTTGATAAAATTTCCAGAAGGTCTGCCATCTGCCTGCTCTGTTCTGGTTCCTGATGGCCCATTGTCTACTGTGAAATCAGACATTTATGGAAGCCTTTAGATGACCTTGAAGAGCTCATCTAAGATTCAAGAGTCTTGAGTTTGTCCTGGGACCTACCACCAATGTGATCTCTGGCCTTGGACAGACAGTTCATTGGGTTTCTCTTTCACTCATTCATATGTAGGATTGCTAAATATAATACTTCCCCATTTTGAAAATGTTAGCTGTTTATTTTAAATAATTCAGTTCAAGTATTTCAACTATCTACCACCTGTATATAAAACACTATAGTAGACTGAGGTCAGGGGAAGGAGTTGCAAAGTAAAGAAAGGAACTTTATGGTGAGGGTATTATCCCCATTTTATACACAAGTACACTGAGGCTTGGAGAAGCTAATTAAATCCCACAAGGCTACCAACCCAGAAGGAGGTGACATTCAAATACAAGTCAATTTGGTATCAAACCTGTGTCCTTCTCGTTGTCCCCTATTTGCTACAAAGATGATTGGAATACAGCTTCTGCCCCCAAGGGCCTCTCAGTGTAGAATGGGTAATAGTATATATACAATAACTATAATTCAAAGAATAGTCTTTACATTCTGCACAACAGAAAAACAAAGGGCTACAGCAGAATGGTGAATGTAAAAATTATTTGGAGTTATGTCTGGGTCTTTGTTGTTGGTAGTGTTGTTACCATAGTTACCGCTTGAACCTCTTTAATAATTCTGAATTAAAAGCTGCACAGATGTCTATGAGGATACCCTGACATTGATGGGTGACTCCATGCTACACATCACAGCAAATGCTGGTGTCAAAGATATTCAGGAGCTGTCAGCGTTCCAACAGCCTGTGGGGATCAGGCCCTGGTGCAAACTCCTGTCTCTACCCTGCTCTACACATAGCTTACAACTTAGTCTTCTCCATGGCTCAGTGACAGCCAACCCCTCCAGGAATCAGTGCTGATCTGAGCTTGCCCTGCTAATGGTGTGAAGGGCCAGTTACCACCATTCCATGAATGTGGGAATGAAGGATTTCAGAAGTCCCACTGCATCGTTGCATGAGGAACCAAACACTCAGGCTTAGCAAAGGTTGAACCCCAGGCCAGATTCCAGCCTCTTGTCCTCTGAAGCTCTTGGAGAGAGTTATTACTGCATTCAGAGCCTAGGGCCTGGCCCAATAAAAATAAACATATAACTGTGTTATGGACACATTCCACTTGTAACTCTCAATGAAGAGACGCTACAGGCTAGATGTGCAGCGCAGTGATCATTGTTACTGCCAGACCCGAAGCAGATTCATTTGGGTCTTAGATGTGGCATTCTTGGGACCAGACCCACCAAGCTCTGGATACCCAGGAGGCTGCAGGTTGGAACACCTGTAGCCACCACTTTGGGGCCTGAGAAGCACTTGCTTCAGCTGTAAGTCATGCCCATTGTCTCCACACCATGGAGCTGAGATCTAGCCAGCTTGCATCTCATTTTTCCAGGCTTAATCTGCTTAGCAACCAAATGGAAACAGCCCCCCACCCCCACAGCCACAGCCAACCGAGTGTGCAGTATAGCTTACTGTTGCCATAAAGCAGGCTTGACTGTGACCAACTCTGCCCCATGCTCTCCCAGAGAGCGACCTAGCACTTCCCTGAGGGCTTTAGTTGGTGGGGGTTGGGGGGGCAACCGTTTTTTAACAGATAGGAGCATCACCTAATGGTCACCTGGAAAAAAGTGAAACTTTGAATGGCAAAGCCAGTTTAGTTAATATTTATCTATAAATGGCTTCCTTTATTCAGCTGAACATGTAAGAAGTTATGGATGTGGCATAATGATACAGAACAAGTGGTTCTAGAACGCCTATTTAAGGCTACAGTGGGGCCCAGCTGGACAGGCAGCCACGTGGACGCTTCAGCGGATCTCGCCGTGGCTCCTCCTAGGACCAGGAACTGGGAGAGGCAGCTTGGAGCGGACGCAGCAGAGCGCCCCCAGCAGAGCGCGCCCAGTGGGCCCCGGGAAAGGTGTGGTCTGCACGCCCACGCTTTCCTGACTCTCTCAGCCAGCCCCCGGAGCAAGGTTTTTTGACACTACGTCCATCACCTCAACAATTATTTCTAACATGGGCCTTTTGCTACCTGACTTATCTGAGTTGAATTCCCTAATCCTCATCTCTTTTTTCTTCAGAGGAAATATAATAGGGGATCCTGGAAGGAACTTGGACTTGACTTTTTCCCCCCCTAAACTCTGAGGAGAATCTAAGAAAAGTTTCATTCAATATTTTGTGGTTATTAATTTCAGGCGTACAAAACAATGCCATGATCAGACTTCTACACCCTTCACAAAGTGAAAATCACAGCTAGTCTACCACTCATTTGCTACCGTACATAGCTATTGGGAAGGCAGGTGATACATTTTGCCTCCATTGTAATATTTTTTGTTACATTAGACATATCTGGATGTAACTGGTTCTGTGTGGTCACATGGTGTCTCCCCTCCATCACTCCTGACCTTGCACACACGGATGCTTACATTTTTCACCCAGTGCACCTCGAACGGAAGGGTGTTCCAATGTTCGATTCAAACAATGAGCTGTTATTGAATTCTTAACAGAGGAGAAAGTTCCTCCGATTGTTTTGAATTTTTCTTTTAAAAAGGTGAGGACTTCCTAAAGAAGATCATTACAGGTGATGAAACTTGGATCCATCATTATGACCCAGAGAACAAAAGGCAGTCCGTGAAGTACTGCCATAAGCAATCACCTTCCCAGCTGAAGCCGGAGTTTTGAATTTTTTTCTGCTGAGATCCTGGTAGGAGCCAGAAAGCTCTGTGGTTGGCTGCTGCCTGTGCTAGGCCCGGAGGCCTGTGGGAGTGGCCTTGCTGCGAACTGAGGCCAGCTGCTACCAGTACTTGGCCTGAGGCAGCTTAGCAAAAGCTCAGGGCCCCCTAGGCCTATTGCAACCTGCCATTGCCTGCAAGGCTCAGCCGTTAAAAGAGCTTCCTTCAGTGCTTGGGCCAGGCTGGTTGACCTGGTATTGAGAGTGCCCATGGAGATGCAGCACTAGCTGGGTAGGGTAGGATCCCAGGGAGTCACAAGATGTGGACAGTGGGTTTTACAAAGTTAATGCAGATTCAGTTCTTGTGCCAGTGCCTGGCCTATGACCATTTTGTGAAATGCCCTTAGAACACCACAGCCAGCCACTACTCTCTTGGGCTTGCAAATCCCTGACAGCTGCCTAAGAGATGCTGTGGCACAGGTTTTTGGTTACCGCCCAGTAACAAAATTTCCCAGGAATGCCACGGGCCATCCGCAGCTATAAAAGGCTTCTGCAGCTTGTGGGGTCGGGTCAGCTGCTCAGTTGCTGAGAATGTCCCGGCTGATGCTGTAAGAGCTGTGCAAGACAGTGACCCAGGGCATCACAAAGGTGGTGTGCAGACCAACGTGGTCTCAGTTTTTGCCCTTTGGAGCAGGGTTCAACATAGAAAAGGTGGCACCCTCCTGTATGCTAGACATGGATCAGGCTCTACACATGGCTCCTGTTCCTCTAGCCCTTGTCCTGAAGCCACACAATTCAGTCTTTTCCTGTATGTCTCTGGCACCTCTCAAGTTGTTGCCCCTCCACCGGGAGACCAGGTGAGTGTTTGCAAGTGAGTGAGTCTGTGTGCAGGCTCTTTAAGAGGGCTTCTGGGTTTCCAGCCATCTTCTGTCTCACCGGTACAGACAGACAGAGTTCTCACTGATTTTTACTGTCAGATTTTCACTTCTTGACACAAGACCCTTGGGCTGGGGCCCCTCTCTCTTACAGGGTACCTCTGCCACTGAGGTGTTCCTCCCAGTGTTCGAGTACCATCTGTGGTTTGGAGTCAGCTCATTTCACATCTCCACATCTCCTACTGGTCTTGATGTAGCCTCTTCTTTATATCTGTAGTTATAGGGCTTCTGTTCAGCTACTCTTTAGATGATTCTTGAGGTAGACTGTTGTGTAATTTATTTATAAATTTAGTGTGATCCTGGGATGCAGTAGGTATAGCCTTTTACCTAATCTGCTATCTTGGACCACACTTTAGGTTTTTTAGAAGTATTTTCTGCCATGTTAGAAAATGGCACATTGAAATTACCTTTGAAGCATACTATCCTTTTGTCCTGAGTAAAACCAAAACAACACAAATGCTTTAATGGTAGACAAGCTTAGTTATGCAAAATTACCTATAACTGTTCTTGGAAGAAAAACTAAATACAGTGAAGCAACTCAAGAATGAGAAATAAATGTTCTGTTGCTAATACGTATAGCCATGGAACTTGAGTTTAGTAACATTGCCTCTTTTATTTCTTACTGTATTCAAACATGGAGAAGGAGTGATGTCCAGCACAGAGCAGACAGGCAACCCATGTCTGTTTACTAATGAACTGACTTGCTGCTAAGACTTTAGAAATTGTGGGGGTTCCTTTGTTCCAGGTTGGGTTGGTCTCTAATCTTGGACTGCAATCTTGGAGGGCATCTCACAACGTGACATAGTGGTTATAATCTGTGTTGGTTTTGTATTGTTGGAAATGGTCATTTCTTACCATACTAATTTCCCTGAATATTCCTGCTCAGTTTTTACAGGAAAATCTGTTCTGTACGCATGGAACCTTTGTTTATAGTTCCTGATAAAAAGGATCTCCTTTGAGCCCCTTCAGAACATTGAAAAGGGGAGTTTCTGAAAAGAGACTGTGAGTTTCAGTTTGTTCTGTTCTTCAAATAACTTCATATGAGTGTAGTAAGAGGCAGAGGACAAGTAAGTATAAAACAACTCTAAGTTGGCAAAAGTCATTCAGACAGGTAAGGAAGAGAAAAACTAGTAAAGAAAGAGTCCCAGGACAACTGAACTCACCACATGTGTTTTAAATGTGATTGTATTCACACCTAAAAGCTATAATGCATTACTGAGGCAAAGTACTACAGCCAAATACATACCATCTCAATTAACAGGAGGAGGAGGAGGAGGAGGAGGAGGAGAAAATGCCACATGGCAAAATCAATACAATTGTTTGGTTACATAGTATTTATCATTGCCTAAATGTGTGTCCTTTTAAGCACTATTTTTTTTTTTAGGTATAGAAGAATCTTATTTTTATAGCTATTGATGATATGGGTTCAATACTCTGTAGGTCTAATAATGTTTCTGGACTCACTGCAACTATACGAGATGATAATAGCCTAATGGATCACAATTGCTGAGCTCCTAAGTTAAGTGTGGATCCAGCCCATTGTCTGTAGTATAAAGGGTTTCTACTGTGTCTGTCACTTAAAAATATTCAGGTCACAAAAGGCTATAACTAACTAAAGGTCCTGAAGGTAGATGAAAAATAGATCGATTTAATAACCCTGAGCTCAGCATCCACATGTTTTGGACTGACAGGTCAATATTGACTTAAGCAGACCTGAGAGCTGACAGAAGTCAAACCTGCAGAAAGAATGAATCCTTTCCTTATTCTCCAGGCAAAGGCCACAGTTTTAATTTTTCTTAATGACAACACAACGGTGTTGGAAATCAAGAATCGCATGTGCTCCCTTTCACTTCTGTAGGAAAGGTAGATAATTCTGTCACCTGCCTCAGGATATGACATGAACTCATGGAAACAGGCAGAGAGAAAAATCCGGGAGTGTAGTCTAGTGGTTATAATAAGGACCAGAGCTGAATGACTGGTGGAGGTGACTGGAGATGTGGGTGAGGGTAAATGTTTTAGGCCAGGAATGGGGCAATTTATTTCCACAATGACCGTGCTGTACTCATTCTTAACAGATTTGGTGTTACAAATTCTGCTCTGATATAGCATAGTTGTTTTTCTAACCTGTTTTTGCATATGAATTCATTTTGTGGTCTGCAGTAGGTACAACATAAAGTAGATGCAGTAGGTAGAACAGTAACGTTTTACAGCAAATTACTTTTTGCTTCTTCGGGAAATGAATACATGACTCCCAGACTGCATAATGAATAACAACAATAGAGCACATTATTCAGCCACAAAGGTAAAGTCCACCACATATAATTGATGAAAATAATTGCGAACCTTTATTACATTCTTCTTGCATAACAGGCCCTGCTCTAAGTGCACTACATATATTTTGTCAGTCCTCGTTCAGTCCTATGATGTAAATGGCCAAGGTGAATTAGTGCTCCATGGTAGTGCTAATCGTCCCCCAGCCCCACTGGTCCCGTGCTATTTCAGCACCCCCTCGCTGCTCTCCTGGAGCTTCTAACTGGTCTTCCTGCCTTTACTGTACATGCTGCATTCCAGTTAATTTCCCCAAAACTAACAGGTGTGAAGTGGATGCTTCCTTAGAACAAGTAAAGAATCTAAGCTTGCCCAGAAAATAGAACCAGCGACTGTCGACACTTGGTTTTAGGCATATGAGCAGAACTAAGCAAAGAAGATTCATGAGCAAAATTAGGGGGTCAGAGTCAGAGCTACATTATGAGGAGTGAAGAATGATTTCATAGGCAATTCAGGAGGACTGGTGTAGGCTCAAAGGGAAAGTGCCTTTCTCACCCAAGTGATAAAAAGGGAGAATATGCCAGCAGGTCAGTGACCAGAACATGCAGAGCTCAGCGCTCCCGATGTCCGAGGCCTAACCTAAGGAAGAGCTAGTTTGGGGTGGGGTCTGCTTGCTGTTTAGAGGAGAGTGCAAGTAAAAATGGCACAATCCTTTGGTTCCCTTGCTCAGAGGTCTTACTTTTACTTCTCTAATATCTTTTTCTTACTGGCTTAAGAATAGTTCTCACTTTTTTTTTTTTTTTTGGTATGTGGGTAGCTCCCTGGCTGGGAATCGAACCCAGGCCGCAGCGTTGACAGCACCAAAGCCTAGCCACCAGACCACCAGGGAACTCCCTGGCTTAAGAATAGTTAATGTCAACACATGTCCTCAAATAATTTATTGGGCAGGCCTCACTTTGGACAAATGTCCCACTCCTGGACTCCCACCCCACCAGACAAATGGGGTCTTGATATTTAGGGTGAAAGGGAGTTCATTGCTGGGAATCTAATGTCTTTCAGGAGCACTTTGTCAAACTTCAGTGGAAGTAAGTGTCTCACCAATTAAAACAGGTGAGACAGAGGGAGACTCAACAATTTGACTCTTGACTATCTCCTAGGTCAGGGGTCACAGGAAGTTGCCTGGATCTAAGCCCCGCCCTCAGGACCATGAGTTCTAATTTCAGATTTCTTAGCCTGTTTACTAGACACAAGCGTCCTGAGGAGGGGAGAGAGCATGGCAAAGGAGGTAAGAGCATAAGTTTAGAGTTAGAGGGATCTAGGTAGTCCTTTCATAGCTCTGTGGGCTTGAAAAAGTCCCCTAATAGCCCTGACTCAGTTTCCTCAATGGCAAAATAAGGGTAATACGTCACTATGTAAACATTATAACAATTCCATGAGATAGTGTAGGTAAAATGCTTAGCACAAACCCAGATCCACAATAAAAGCTCATAAATGGAAATATTCTTATTTATTTAGCTTGTACCTAATAGAGTGTCTGGAATGTTAGAGATATACAGTAATTATTTGTTGAGTTTAGTTGAATCTTGTTTTTGTTTTTTTTTTTTTTTGTTTGTTTGTTTTTTTTAGTGGACATACTCAGCATACTTTGGGAAGTGGTAGAAATTCAATACAAGCTTCTACACATGCTTAGGATCAATCTAGACTAAGGAAGTGTCACTCACTCCGTTAAACAAGCTGGCTAATGGCCCACCAGTCATCAGGATTTAATATGAAAGCAGGAGTAACCTGAGGGTATGATGGCTGGGATGGGTGCCATCAAGGATGCACAGGCTTCCACCTTTGCTAGAAAGCAAACTACAAATTCCAGGCTTAATGACAGAAAGGTAACGACCACTCGACCACTCACCCAGGTAAGAGCCACACAAGTTTCAGTCCCCTGCTGACCCCGCCCCACACTGCCACCTCCCCGCCAAAAATCTCTGCTTTTTCAGAAATAGTTCCTCTTTGTCTTTAAAATAGTAAGCTATTTAAAATTAGTGAAATTACTTTTTAAGTAAACTCTACAATCTAAAAGGACACAAATAAGCTACCAATAAAATAAATTTAAAAAATAACTTAAAAGGGGTTTTTCCAAAAGAAGGAGACAGGTCCATCATCCAGTCAGTGATAGTGATTCTTTTCTATGTGCTAGGAGCTATGAATATGCAAATCTAGGTAAAGTGAAAACCGACTTAATAGACAAGGCATTCTGTGAATTTAGAGGAGGGAGAGATGGTAGAGCAAAAGGCAAAGTTAGAAAATGACCTCAGTCCTGTTTTCCGGGTCCTCTACTCCTCTGTACCCCGTGAATCCAGACACTGCAGCCCTGAGGGCCAGGATGTTAGGGAGCATCTCCAGACCATAGCCAGGGAGTGAGAGGACGGCTGACCCCAGTCCCGAACCCACAGTCCTGGATGTCTGCCCTGTCCCTTGGGGTGGGTGGGGGGAGATTGGCATAGGTTCTCTGGACAAGAGGGGACTTCACATGAGTCTTGAAGGGTGATGGAACTTTGGGAAGATAGGAAGGTGGGAAGCATTATTTCAACTAAGGGGGAGAATATAAGTAAAGTTGGAGAAGTAGGAACGTGGAAGATACATCCTGGGAACACTAACAAATGAATTTTATGGTGGGGGGCAGGGTCCAGGTATGAGAAGAGTCCACATCATGGTCTTTGTCCTTAATATGCTACAGATGAGGGCCATTGGAGAGACTTGCATCCGCTTTCTTCCTCATGCCCTGCTTTTCTCTGGGATCCGTACAGGTTTCCTTCCTGTTTTCTCAGTTTGGGGGAACCAAATCAGAAGGTGCCGTTAGGTTTGGTCTCGCCAGGTCATTCATGTGGAAGACACCAGGAGAGCTCACTGTGCAGAAACAAGGAAAAGGGGGTGGAAAGAAGACGGGCACATTTATTATAATACAGCTCAGCATATGTGTGATGGTAGTTCTCTTTCTTTCCTGCTGACGTAGCACCCTTTAATTGGTGGTTTCCATGGGACTCTGACCTGGGTTTGGTGAGGAGACTGGAGAAAGGCCAGTGTGTCCAGGTCAAACATGTAATGATTCCATAACCTAAGAAGTAAATTACTCTCCAATTTTTAATAGTCACCCTGTTCCAGTATGGGGGGAGGGGTTTCCCCACACCTCCAG